>JAJHUR010112281.1:6076-23649 GCA_027495735.1 Lutjanus campechanus | reverse complement strand
CTGATATCCACAAGGATTTCTGAGTCAGGCAGACTAGTATAGCATATTCAACTAAACAACCACACTGTCACTGCATTCTCTGCTACAAGGGGATGGAGAGGGAGGATGGCAGGTTAACAAGGGGGGGTGTATTTTGGTCATTTTGATACCAAGGGAGATGATATCACCCCTCAAATCGCCTACTTACCATATGGTAACTGGTTGAAAGATGTTGGGGGACCTATTTTAAGTTTGTATTAGATGTTTTGCAAACATTAGCTAACTTCAGATGTAATATATGCTGCTTTTACTCATTCCCCAGCACATCTTTTAAACATTTTCCAAATGTATTTTTCTTTTCAGCATAGACAAGCTTAGCACAGAGCATATCTGTGCACAGGAACAGGAAATGAGAAAGTCACCCAAAGTTCTGCTGAGTACTGAGCTTGTGCAAGTGTTATTGGAACACAATGGGAAAGGGGGCGGGAACAGTAATTCACAGTAAATCCATAGTATATTTCAGATTTGATGTGATGAGATGTGACAGTCAGTGAGATTTCTGATCAGCATGAGGGAACATTGTAGCGGAGTTACAATGAGGTCACAGAGTCTCCAGTCAAAAACTGGAAAAAATCCAATCCATATTTTTTTGATCATGTAATTATTATTTATTTATTTATTCTTTACAGGAAAAATACAGGAATATTTAACTTCGGTAGTGATGCAAACAGGGTTTTTACAGCATAGATTTAGCTGTTAATGTCAGCATAATGCAGGGTTGCATTTTATTACTATTATTATTAGTACTAGTACTACTACTACTAGTATTGTTGTTGTTGTTATTATTGTTATTAGTATTATTGTTTACCTTTGTACAGACTTTGCCTTTAACAATACAACAAACAGCCTTTAAAAAAGTTGACTCCACTTCTGTTTGTCTAAACAACAATTAAATATTCACCAAATTCAAAGTAGTGTGAGATATTTGTATTTTTGTCAATCATACAAAATGGTCTTTTCAATCATATTATGTGTGATGCTTGAAACAAAGATGATTTAGAGTTTTGCCTTTGGAAAAGAGTAGGTGATAATGTTTAGCCACAGGTCCCAATTGTCCACCAGATGTCAGTACAGCACTGTTAAATCAAACTGCAAAGACACGGCGGGTCTGCGCCGTTATTATCATATGTTTACATTAACAAAATTACTATAAGGGCATGTATATTTGATATTTTCAATAATATATCATATTACTTTAATGTTATTGTGACTAATGGCTGCAGTGGGTTTTAATATAGTCAATGATAGGAGGCTGTAACCTTTATTGATGTTTTGATCATTGTCATAATTGTACTTGTATGTAGTAAACACTGCACCTTGGGCAGTAGAATGAGGAAATCTAAGTAAAGGAAATGTGTCTGGCTGAATATGCACTGTAGTTCAACAACTAAAGAACCAAACTCCATTTGGTGTTTGCTGCCCTCTAGTGGCAAACAGTCTCTCCACACAGAGTCACACTAGGATCTCCCATGTGCGATCCCCCTGGTGTAAAAGTGAAGGATTCCTGCAGGAGGTGCCAGTAAATCTGCACCGGCTGTGCTGAATGAGAGGACATTTGCAGAGAGGCTGCTAGGTAACTTCTGCCAAACTAGGTTGGAACCGTCTTGTGAAGCAGCATGTTGGCTGTGTAGCCTGTTGCGTTTAGCTCTGATGAAATGTGCATGCTGCTTAACTCAAAGGATGCTGTTGTCCTGCAGAATCCACTCAACAGGTCTCACATGTAGAGTTGTGATTCAGAGCACATAGCTGTAACATAACATAAATTCCCTGGCTTACATCATATCTCCTCCTCCTCCTATATTTTTTGGCTTTCTGAAATTTAGAGTAGAGACGAGCAGTTACATTCTGTTTCATCACTCTTTAATGGGCATTGGGTCCCAGGATGAAAGAACAACATTTTGCATTTGGGTCCTGAGAAGAAAAAGCAAAAACCGCTCTGAATTTACGAAAAAAAAAAAAAAGTTTTGTCCTTATGTGGTGTTGGTGCTTTGAGATGATGCAAGACAACTCTCCATTAAGTGTCAGCAGAGTTCAGGGATTTGATGGTGTTGTACAATGAGACCGATGACTTATTTGTGGTTGTAAAATAGACTTTTTCATGTTCCAAACTCCCATAGATCACAGGGAAATGTGACTTGTGGTTCTGTTGTATATGTGGGTGCATTTATTTTCATGAATGACTAAGCGTGCTTGAAAATATGAAGCCTCATTTATCCTGCTGATGCTGATAGTGATGGTGGTGGGTGGTTGATGAAGTAGTTCTCAGTTCCATGTCTTTAATATATTGTAGGTCTGCTAAACTAATCAACTGCATACAAATAGTGTCCTCTTGCTTTGACTGTGTCACCTGTCCAAAACAGTTTCTTGGCATTTTGTTACTTTAACTCAGTGGTAGTAGTAGTCGCAAATACAATAATGTAAAAATACTCCATCACAAGTAACGTCATACATTCTAAATCCTTCTAGTCTTATCAGCAATGAACTTAAAGTATTCAAAGTAAAAATTCACATTTAGTGGTAAATTGTCCCATGTGACTGATATATTATTAGACTGTATATGACATTATTAGATTTCATACTGATGCAACAATGTGTAAGCATCATTTTACTGTTGTAGCTGGTCAAGGTGGAGCTACTTCTATCTACTTTAGATACAATATTGTCCAGTGGACCCCTCCTAAGGGTCACCAGGTAAATCTGAGGGGTTATGAGTTTAGTGGAGGATGAGAGATAGAAAAACAAAACAAAACAAAGGTCTGATCACAGACCGTATAATAAATGTGGATGTAGCTTTCGGGTTTGAAAAGTCTTAATATCTTTTAAACCTGCATTCTGTCAAATGGACAGCAAGGATGTGACTCCACTGTCTGCAAAAGATGTCTAATTGTCTGTACTCTTAGGGCAAACTAACCCTACATCTCACGTGATTTATGATATCAGTAAAGCCACCTAATGAGTTAATGGTCTCAGTCACTAGTTTCAAGTCTTCTTCTATACAGCATCATGTTCACCTTGTAAATGAGTCTAATCTAATTTAGAGAAAAATAGATAATAAAGCAGGGTATTCTCAAGGCATGGCTACCTTGTGACCAACAGGTTCAATTTTTTTCAGAAACATGTAATACAAGAATACCAGAAGATTGTGACTGAAATGTTTCCAACTGAGCTTCCCAAAACTCAGATCAAACTGTCAGTCTAGGCAGCATATGGATCAAGATTCAGTTACTACATTCCCTATTTCGCACCTAAAATGCTTTCAGAAACAGATTTGAACGTATGTATGTACTGTTTAGCTGTAATATGAGAAACCTTGTGGCCATTATTTCCAGCTGACTGGGTGATCCAAAATCAAGCCGGGCAAGTCGCAGTACGTCACCCAGCTGCAGGCTCTTGTTGATACCTTGCATACTCTTATTGCAAAATAACAAGATGGCAACCCCCATAATGCTAAAACACTGGCTCTAGATAGGGCTTTCCACATTTTGCATGAGTTTTGTGACCACCATAGGCTCACCTACACACTTGGAAGGGGAGAGTGAGACTAGGTGCTTGCAATCTGAAAGCTCACAGCTAGATGCTATTAAATCCTACACGCTGGTCCTCTAGCATACTGTACAAGTTTTCATATGCTCACACTTCTATGTTTTCAGGCTGTATATCTTCATTTCAGAAACTTACCTAAAAGGAGATAAGCTGGTCATGTGAGCTGGCTGTGATATCAAGTGCAGTTGCTTCTCTCTGTTTAATACCAACTATGACACATCTTAATCAAACTTTGCATTAGGGCAGTGGCAGATTGATTGAACATTAATATGCAAAATATTCTGATGAAAGTGAACGTGCACTTTAATATACACACGTGTTCTGTACATATGCAGCCTTGCCTGCATGGACACACACACACACATACAGTACACTCAAATATCATCTCATTAATGGATAGCAGCTCTGATGAGAACTCATCTGCATATCATTATCATCACATTACTGCGGTTTTCCAATCAGTTACTGAATTAGCATTTGGATTAGAACCTCGCAATCATTCGGCGACCTTTCCAAAAACTGCATTATAATGTGTCACTAATGAACATATGCTACAAATGAAGTCTGTGCTTGTTCTGATTGTTTTTGGATTATCAGAAATGATGCCTCAAGACCTCTGAGAGGGAAAAGTATTCTGTGCTGATTTAAATTAGCAAAAGTTTTGGTTTGTAATTTCCTGGGCTAGCTAGAGGCGTTATCTGACATCCTTGATATTTGACTTGACTTAGTCACTGTTTGCTCCGCTGAGTATTTTGTGAAATTAAATTAGACTTAATGGTTAGAAGTGCCTGTAATTTCAGAGTAAATGCACTCAGCTCACTGATTTTGGCACCTGATGGCAGAGAAAATTAATTTCTGAAGAGCCTAAACACAGGTGGGGGAAAAAAAACAAAACAAGTATCACTAAAACATCCAGCAGAGGAATCTGTTTTGTCAACATGACCTGTTTTCCTCCATTGGAGGGCACACTTGAATAAGCAGTGGCAGTGAAGTGAGCCAGAGCCATTTCATGTACACTGTGATCCTTTTACAGTAGAGGATCCACATCCATTTCTCCCTGACACATTCTCCAGATTTGTAGCTCACCCCCACCTGGCACTGCTCCCAGAAATGTCCTGGCATTGCCTTTAGTGTTAAGAACATTATGAAAAAATGCTCTTCATTTGAATTATTATGTTTCAAATGACTGTTCTCTCACAAATGTCTCATTAATAACTTTGTTTGACAGCCCTTCGCTTGCCATAATGAATGCCTGTTTGTCTTTCTTTGTTTCCAGCCAGAAGGTAGGCTTACTGCTGATTTACTTGAAGTGACACTGTGTAACTTTTGCTGAATAATGTCACTTGGTGTATGTATGGGATAATGTCATAAAATATAGTATAACCATAACACACGTAGAAAGGAGGAGTATTTTGGCTTATTTGATATAGTGTTGTAAGAGGTACTTTAATTTCATTTATTTTATTTAATAAAGACAACACACATTGATCAACATTTCTTTAAATGTGCCAGTGTTAGCCAGCTGGCTAATATTGAATATGAATTCAAGTTTTGTATTTATGAGAAGGTGCTTGTATTCTTTCCTGTTGCAAAACTTACACAGTCCAAGGAGAAGTGTCCAAAAAGCCCAATTATTCATTACTCTCACTAAAACCTGCACAAAACCAGAATTGTGACAATGATGAAACCTTGGTGAGGTGTTTTTGCAATCTGCTTTATGCCTTACAATATTACTATTATGTTAATATTTAACACTCTAAAGGCAAGAATGTACAAGCAAAGTAAAGTAAGCACCAAATTTAATTTAAAATACCTTTTATTGGATTGATTAAACTGTCTGGCACTCACAAGATGGCATTCTTTCATAAATCCAAACTACTTGGCACCTTTTCTAACTCTCTCTTTCCTTCTCTCTCTCTCTCTCTCTCTGCGACACACACACAGACCACACACAGTTGTGCACTAATCTTGAAAATGTGGATTTGTTTGTTTGCTTCACGTTTCAAGCATATCCAGGTATGGACGAGCTGTGCTCAAGGCAGCGGTGGATGCTGCTGCTGATAAATTCTTAATGACATGGGTTGACCTCTGTTTTCTCACAAACTCTGCCAGCTTACGGGGATTTTATGATAAAAACGACTTCTGCAATGACTCCTACATCACTTAGTGGAGAGACAATTAATTACAACAGAAACCTAAATATCAGAGTGACTTTTTTTTACTGCCATCCCTTCTCTTTCTTTTTTAGTGCGTATTCTGTCTTGCTTTCTGTACTATCCATCTCTTTGACTGCCTTCCCCTTGTTAACCTCTTCCCTGCCTTTATTCTTTCTCTCACATCCTCTCTCTCTGTGCATACTCTTCCCCTCTCTCTCTTTCTCCTGCCAGGATTTTCTCTGTATTCCTTTTGATCTTCCTCCTCCTCCTCCCCTCTCCTCACCCTGTTGAGGCTCTTCACTTGCTTTAATTGAGCAACTTAGAGATCAGTGGCTGATGCCATCGTGAACAGTCACTCACAGGTGAAACCACAGTTCATCTTACTTTGCATATGTGTGTGTGTGTACAAAATATTTAATACAACTAAAGGTATCTGCATCTTTGTGTTTATACTTCCCACATTTGTATGCACATATATGCACAACCGTGTTTGTGTGTGAAAATGTCGGGGATCGGGAGTGGAATTTAAAAAATATAAGAAAGTGGTGCTTGCTAATTGTGTTGCTGTGCATGCTCCGCTCTTGCACCCGCTGTAGTTTCTGGCTGTTTAACGGCTCTTTGATCAGCAGATAGTGAGATGGTAGGGAGGCTGGTTATGCTGGCTTCCCCGCCTGATGCACGGGTGGCTCCACTACACATTCTGCACACAGTGGGAGGCTGAACTGCTGGTGTGTGTGTGTGTGTGTGTGTGTGTGTGTGTGTGTGTGTGTGCATGGGCTATGTGTGTGTATGTTTTAAGAAAAATAAAAAAATAAAAAGAGGTGAGGTACATAGGCAGAGATAGGTAAAGAAAGATAGTGTTTCTGGAGAAAAAGTGGAGATGAGAAGGGATAGTTTGTCTAGGGGGGTGGGGGGCATTTTGCCTCGAACGAAGGAGTGAAAACAGCTTTTACTGGCTGCCTAGCAGGGTCCGCTCTGATGTTTATCCTGCCTGTGTGTACTTCTAAACATTACCACCAGCCACTGCTGCTTCACAGCCCAGTTATGATCTCTCAGCCTCCTTGTCAATGATCGTTTGTGCAGCTGAAAACGCAACATTTGTAAAAATTCATTTTCTTTTGCATTTGCAGTGTCATTTCAGCCAACATTAGGGCTGGGTATTGTTTAAAAAATAATGTTTCCAGCACCCATACCAGTACCCTTAATTTGATACCAATACTAATGGAGTATTCATTCTTTTTTGGCTGTGAGCAAAACCATATAAATAGTGTTATAATGGATATTCCGTCCAAGTTTATATTCACTGCACCAGCTATAGAGGAGTTGTTTTAATGCACCTTTGTTGTAGGTCCAGGCTCCATGTATCCACTTTTTTCAAGATAAAAGCCTAACTAAACTCAAATATCCCACAAAAAAATCAATGTGATACAGTTCGAATGTATGTGTGTGTGTGCAAAAAGGAGCTAAGATGGTTAAAAACTGTGTTTGGTCTCAGCTAGTGCTAGGACTCTGTCTTTGCAAGTGTTTCCAATTTCCCCTTTGTTAACTATGCCACAGCCTCAACTACCATGTGGGGCCGATTTGTCAATCAGTGGCTGAGCTGTCAATCAAAATGACTGAATCAAAACTATAACAAACATATGGGAAGCTTTGAAATAAATAAAAACTGCTATTTTGGCTCCTACAAGCCCTGTACTGGGCTATTTCAGTCAATACAGTCAAGGTATTGAGTCCTGATACTCTGCCCTAGTCAACACACTGCAAGTGCAGTAATTACTGTGCATTGCCAAATGTTTTGGAAAAGAAGCAGCAACAACCATGTAAAAAAGGTCCACCTAAAAAAAATCAATATCAGTTTAAGTGTAGGCTATGTTTAGAGCATTTTCATCCTGTTTTACTTTGTTGTCAGACAGCCTTTTCCCTGCCTTGTTCTCTCCAAACCAACCAAAGGCAAATTCAGTCATTTTACCTCACAGAACATTGCTAGGTTGCTGAACCACCACTGCCTATCTGTGAGTTCTTTTGTCACTGTGTGACTGTATTACTCTCAAATATCATTTTAAAATATCGCAGTCACACTATAACACAAATGAACTAACAGATCAAGGCAGCAGTAAATCAGCCACTCCCGTGTTCTACAAGGTAAAATGACTGATTTCACCGATGCTGACTGCCTGATTTGGAGAGTGTTTGTAGAGACAGAGAGAGAGATATTTGGCTTCTATAAGGCAGTTCTCCATCAGAAAATTATGTCTGAAAGCAAAGTTAACGGTGAAAATATTCTAAATATGGAGCACACTTTAACTGATATTAATTTTTTAGGTGGAGCCAGTCTGCTTCTCCAAACTGGGGGCGTGCTGAGTGACTTTTACTGTAGATAATATTGATAAATACCTCATACCAGCCTGCTTCAAATAATCCAAACTCTTTAAGGCAGACTGCATCTTCCACTCCAGATTTCTTTTCTGTAACTAGCAGAATTGTTAGGTAATTTTGTACATATCTGGAAAGCCAACACCACAAAGCCTCCTTATACAAATCAATAATACTGTTTTCACAGTTATCTGACTAAACTAGGTAATCCTGTTTTCTGATACACCCCCTAAGAGCAAATCTACAAGCTGTGACATGTTGCTTGTCATCCAGTCAATAACAGCCTGCCTGCCTATCTGAGGATGGCATTAACAGATAAGAAAGGCTCTCATTTATGGACAAATGTGTTCATATAGATTTCCCATACAAATCCATCTCTCGCATGTTGTAGTGAGCCTGCCTCTCATATTAGCAGCCATGAATCAACTCTCTTTATCGACACATGGAGTAATGCAAGTGTAGCTGGGTAATCAGCATGTACTTGTTCTGTACAGGCTGCGATTTGTTACTGTACCTATAAATAAAGGTATTACACTGGTTCTGCGGGAGCTGTGAGATTGTAGGATGGTGAAGTAACACCTTGGATATTGATTAGACCAAAGATTTTCAAAGTCTGAGACTGTGGGCCTCCCCTCAGACTAAGCTTGGAAAAAGGAGCCCCCACTTGGATGCCAGTTGTGCCAAGATAGATGCTTTTTGACACAACCGCAGACTACAACACATAAAAAAGTCTGTCTTACAGAACCTATTAGTTTCTGACTCTGTGAAAGCGGCAAAAACAGGAAAATTTCCCAAACTACTGTGTATCTGATCTCTTTAATCAAATCGTACACATTTAGGCTATTCTATGTGATCTCCTTTGATAACTATAACTAGGGGTGTCAAAATTTCAATATTTAATTTAAAATTGATCAGAATTAGTTTTTCAATTTCAATTTTCAGTCAAAATCAAAGGCAGAACCAGTAATTTTTTTCTCCATCCACACCTACTTGTGGTAAATGACAGTTGTCAGGGCATAAAACCAATGATCGGTCGATCTTTACAAATCAAGACTCACTAGTCTAATAATGGACTAGCCATCAGTGCTAACCCTACAAACACAATGTCACAGTTGCAAGGACATATCACTTGTGACATTGTGACTAAGTTGCTGTGACATTACAGCTACAACATTACCATTAGTTGTGTTGCTTCTATGTTATTGGAGCATTAACCTGGTGACAGGTATTATATTGTATATTTGCGGAGTCTGTTCTATGTCCTGCTTCGTATAATGATGCTGCTGAAATGGTGCTAAAATATCAAAACATCTCCAAAAGGTGATGGAGACATCTGGACAACATACTGGCAAAATTTAACATAATGTGCTGGCGATGAAACTCTGGTGTTTCACTTGGCAGTTTGCTAAAGCATCACATGTCACAAAGGTGACATTGCAAATCAAATCAAATCGTTTCAAATCAAATCGTGACCTTAAAATCAAAAGTAAAATCAAATCTTGATTTAGAGAACCAAGACTGCTACTAATAACTAATGGCATATTTTTCCATCCATTCGCTGAGCCCTCCTGAACTGTCTGGAGGCCCCCTGGGGAGGCCTGCCACCCACTATGAAAACCTCTGGGTTAAACTGTACTGGGTTACCCCAAACATAAATAAAATGTCCTGCAAAAAAACACTCCACCTTTCCACCTATATCACAAACAGGACTATGTGATGTTTCAGAGATTATCAGAACTTCTGCGTCTTTGATGTGGGCCATGGGAAAATGAATTTGGGAGCTGCCCTTGTGGCAGAAACTCTCTTTAAAGAACAGGCCTGCAAGGAGAAGTTGCTGTATCAAGGAAATTTTCCTTTGCATTTTTACAGGGCTGTGGTGGTGTCCCTCAGTGTGAGAAGCAAAATATCCCTAACCATATCCCTCAGTGAATAAGAGAGGGGTCAGGAGACTGCCAGTGTAAGCTGTCATGCTGGATCTGAAATGAAATGCAGGCTTCTGATACCCCACATGACAAGGGATACAACGCTTGAGATGTGATTACACCACTCCTGGTATCTACAGTGAGCTGAATTTACTAACCCGTGTTTGATCCAGCGTCTAATTAATTCCTTAAGTTCTTGTGTTTATAGCAGGGGAGGGGAGACAGGGTATACAGTATGTAAGGAGAGGGGATCTGTCTTTGAAGTGGTGTTCTGCAAATCTCTAGAGGACCACCAGGCCTGAGGCTGGACTAAGGCTGTGGGGAGAGAAGCAACAACCATTTCTCCACTGTGGGGCCAAAACTGGGGCTCGCCATGGCCATGTTTGCCACACTGAATTATAACTGTTATCTATTTATTTGAAACAATATATCCCATCAGAAATATTATGTCCTGAGGCGGCAAAAAGGTCAACAGAGAAAAGACTAAAAGTTGCCTTGAATCAAGACTGAGAGGCAAAGAACAACCAAGCCTCTGCTAGCATTGTTTGGCCCTGCACTGGAATATGGGCTCCCAGCAACACTGAAAAACGAGTTCCTGCAATCCTCTGCGGTATAACCCTCCCTGTGCCTAACTAGCTAATGAACTATCAGCTATCTATCTTCATTCCACCCAGGGCCCACTTGTCCTTCCCTGCAGACAGAAGCTACTTCTTGGCAGGCCTTGCTGAGGGGAATCCAAACCTCCTGGCTCTAAAGTAAAGTATTGCATTCTTCTCAAAGTCATTTTGAGGTGAGAAACAGAATTCAGTGAAGCTATTTATGTTGTTGTAGACAGCACCATCAATATTTGTGAACATGAAACAACCCCATTCCCAAGCTGGAAAGCAGACAGCTGTAATCAACTGCAATGTGTCAGTGAAATACTAAATCTTCAGTCACAACAGGTTGCACACTGGTTTTAGGATGTAAATCATTGCTAAAGGTTGAACCTGTTGATTGATCTTGAATTAACTCTGGAGCAGTACAAAGGTATTGGCACTCTAGTTTTTGGTGGCTTATACTGTTGATGTCCCCAGTTCAAGACCAACAAGATATACTGTTAATGACACAATGTATGTAAACTGTTTTGCAAAATTGACATTTGTACATACATTGTGTCAAAGGAAAACACAAAGGAAACACAAAACACATAAATGTTCCTAAATAAAATCACACCATAGTTTCAAAAATAAAACAGCCAAATGTGACTAGCTACGTTGTTGCTGATTTGCCAGTGAAGTGCTGCTTAGCACTCGGTGACATCAATGAAGTGCTTGTGTGTGGAGTCAGCGAACATGCATCGTCAACTTGCATATTTTGTGGATGTCATGGTAAAAAAACAAAAAACAAACAAACAACAAAAGGGCCTTGATATGAATTCTAAAAAGTGAATGATACAAAGTTAAAACTCGGCACGACATAAGCAAAACTAAAGAAACTAGGGAACTGACCACTTGTTGAGAGGCAGAATACACGGAGGAGTGCCTAGGGGTGCTACCACTACTCACCACAAGTGGGCGCAGCAAACGACGCAGCAATCCTCAAACAAAAATGGTGTAGGCTATGGTGTCCCTGTGCAACCAAAGATACTCTATATACACAAGATACCCCACGAGAGACTGTTCCAACCAAAAAATGGCATACACTTCCTGTCTCCTAAATGGGTGTGGTCTCCCTTACTCTGCCCCCAGGATCCGACCTCGTTAGTTATTGCAGCCTATTGCTACACAAAGTTTAGGCATTTTAACATTTACGCTCTGCTCGTTATTATACTTCTTGTTGTCAAAACTACTGCAAAGGTACTCTATACCGTCTTTGACTACAGTATGACAGTACAGTACAGTACAGTACAGTACAGTATTTGCGCCTTATTTTGGCGCTCATTTTTATCTGCTACCTCAATACTGTATATCATCACAGTACCACATCATAGGATCAGTAAAATAATGCTTATTTTCCACAACAACAGTTTGACAAGAATGGCAATAAGACACACGTTTTATGTCCGATTTACACGTCAGTTTACACAACTGGAAAATGTCAGCAGCACTGCAGTGAAGAGTAGAAGGAAACCGGATCGAGTGGACAACTCTGATTTATCATGTTCAGGACTACCAGGGACAGGGGCGAGCTGTGCCAACTCTTGCGAGAGTGTGCTGTTTAGACAGAGGCAGGTCTTGAACAAAGTTAATTTTCTCCTGATGTGTCCGCCTGAAAATTTCCATTTTACAGTCGAAATGTTCAGAAGAGATGTGGCTTGTGAAAAATGAGTCCAAAATTTACTTCTGTGACTGTGGGGCGAAAGAATCAATCATAATCTGTGTTCACGTTCAATTTTCCCATTGGAGTCAACACAACCAAGGCTGCCGCTAGTCTCCTAAAAAGGCGTGGCCGTGCAGAAGCCCACGTGACATGTATACGGGAAGCTAACTCGTCATGGGGGGTCTTGGTTTCTTAACTGTCTTTGGTGCAACTACTCACATGCAGAAGTATAGGGACCTTACCATGGGTGCCTAGCCTCACACGAACACAGCTCTGCGCACCTGAAATAAAGAAAACTCACAGAAAATAATTAAGAAAACAAACAAGTATCGCAGCTGGCTTAAAAGGATACTCCACTTTACATGATAACCCACTCAATATGTACTCACCACTATGCCGATGTGATGATGGGTGAAGGTCTTCAGTTCACAAAACAATCCTGGAGTTTCAGCAGAAAACAGGGTAGCAGCCTCATCCAGTACAATGGCAGTGAACGGTGACCACGGATAAAACGTTAAAAAAAGAACACAAAACAACCACAAAATGTCTCCATCCTGCTTGTGTGGTGTAATCCAAGTTGTTGTTTTTAGCTGAAATGTCAACTGTAGCATGTAGCCGGTAGGATGTAAACATGGCATCGATCTCGCGAGACTTCGTATATACGTATCTTAACAGCCGCACATGCAGAAGTCTTGCGAGATGTGTTTGTTTTGTGTTCTTTTTTTAACGTTTTATCCGTGGCCACCATTCACTGCCATTGTACTGGATGAGGCTGCTACCCTGTTTTCTGCTGAAACTCCAGGATTGTTTTGTGAACTGAAGACCTTCACCTATCATCACATCGGCATAGTGGTGAGTACATATTGAGTGGGTTATCATGTAAAGTGGAGTATCCTTTTAAGCCAGCTGGGATAGTCTTGCTTTTAGCTTTTGTTTTTAATGATCTCAAATGCAATTTTAATGTTCCTTTTTATGTTTTATTTTAATGTATTTCAAAGTTTTGTAAAGCACCTTGAGTTGTGTATGAATGGTACTATACAAATAAAATTGCCTTGCCTTGCCTTGCTTTACAGATGCCATGGATTGCCTGGCCCTGATTAGGAGGTTGGCCAAGGGAGGAGTCAGGCCCAGGCTGCATTCACTTTAAACACACATGTTCTCCTGCATTACTGGGAGTATTCCCACCACATGATCATCAACTCAAGTCATCAGCTCACTCACAAGCTTAAGCTGTTGATTTTATTTTGGTGTGAGCATCAGTAGGCACATTAACATACCTATAAACAGCATGTTAACATGCTTGATAACACCTAACAGCAGGTATGTTGACTTATCAAAACAGAAAAAGCACAGGTGTTACTCATACAAATAATAATGGCTCTGCTCTATTTAGGTGTATTAGTATGTCATGTCAGTGAAGACAGCATGCACAATACAGGTCCCTGCAACCAGCACATGCACATAAAATGATCAAAACTGAATGGATGTATGTATGTGATGGATATTGCATGCTGATGTGTAGCCAGAGCCCGCCCTGACCTCCATGGGGCCCTAAGCAAAATTCTGCCAAGGGGGCCTCCGAACTGACCAGCAAGCCACGTAAATCATTTGCCACACAGTCACACCCCAGTGCTTCAACTACAGTCCCTTCTATAATTACATGAACTATATCAGCTGATATTCTTTGAACAGTATATAAACATAAAACCATTTTTTGCAATGATCCCTTAAAAGTAGTTAACATTTGTGACAAGTAATGGTGGTATTATATTTTACATTATTGTCCCAAATTATATCAGGGCGATGAAACCATAAACTTTAACCAGGATTTTTTATTAAAAATAACGATACATTAAAAATGCAAATAGAGAAAAAAATATTAGAAATGTGAATTAAGAAATAAGGACTGACAATACACAGAATGCACACAAAGGTTTGAACATAATGCCATATGTCTCATAACCCTGTGTTTCATAGTATTTAAAAATAGCCTACCTTGTAACTGTTGCTGAGAAAGAGAAGAGGTCTGAAAGATTCTGGAGCGATGAACTGATCAGAGCTTTTTCGCGTCCATGTTAGTGACAACAGTCTGCAGTATAGATCACCTGAAAGAATAGAAAATGTAGGTCAGCAGACTGGAATAATATAAGAAAACATGAGGCCTCGTCTATGAAAAGATGTTTACATCATGGTAGTTTGAGTAGTTGTCATTCATTACTTCCACCCCTGCTCACCATTTTGCAAAATCACTATGATTGTCAGCAAAATATTTCATCGTTGTTTTTATGGTTCCAACCAGAGTTCATCTGACAATTTCCTGTTTGAGATTTTAAAGGTAATTTCCCCACATGGATGCATGAATACACTCAGTCATAAACCCACTTTTCATAAAAATGAACGACAAGACCAACAGCACACAAATAATCACAGCAAATAATCAGGGTGACAATGCAGCACAGGTCAGTTCAGTATAAATCAGTGTGTTTACAGACCAATGAAAAACCACATTTAACCAGAGAGAAAGTCATTTTCAAAATAAATATTCCCTCAAACTCTTAAGAGTTCAACAGAAAAAAACACTTTTCAGGGCTTCAGCAATAAACAGCAAAAAGAACTCAGTTTGTTCAGCTCAGTATCTCAGAATTTGGCTGGAGTACCTCTTCACCAAAACAAATCAAATTAGGATGTGTGGGAAAGTTTTAGTGGTTCAGGTTAGTTTTTACCCCAAAGAATAAATCACCACCCAACAAAGTTAATTCAAGATCTCTGGCCTGGTTTCAGCTGTTTGGTTCAGTTTTTTGACACATAGTAAAACATCTCAATTAAATTAATAATGTGCCTCTCAAAGCAAAATCTGAAACATTGTCACAGTCAACTCCAGGTGACAGTTTGTCTTCGAGTTCACAGGACAAAAGAATCAAACCTCACAAAGGACAGGCATACAGGTTTTAACACACAATACCCCTGGCTAATTTTTCACAACAAACAAAGTCATAAATTATTTGCAGTCAAGAAATAAATCCTTTTTAAACAAACCAAAAGGTTAAATTTCAACCGTTATGTTAAAGAACACAAAATCAGGTCGGTCCAGTTCCATGTAATTCAGTTCAGTTCATAAAGTAACACAAAAACAAACAGCATTTTCACATTTAAAACAAAACTGGGTTGTATAAGGTGCACAATGAAGAAACAACAGCACAAATCTTGAGTTCCACAAATCAAGGGTTCCCTTCTAGACTTGACAATAGTTCAGTTCAGTTCTCTCTCAAACAGAAAATCAAACCCCAAAAGTTTGTGAAAGAAGAAAATAAATGGCAAAAAAGGGAACAATGAAAACCTGGCTTTCGCCGACTCACCGTGTCGTGGAGAGTTCCGGAGATATTTGAGCTTTTCAGAGGACTGACTTGGCGTTTCTTAAGTCGTCGGGGTTCAGACATCACCACATGAGTTTTACCTCTCATTTTAAAGGAAGTTACGTGGCCGACTACTGGAAAACCACCAAGTGATTGGTTGTCAGGATGGACAGGTGACAGGGGTGTGGTGTTAATTAATTAAAATTAATTAATTCATTACTTCCCGGGGACAGTGCATATTAGTAAAGATCACTGTAAATATGCCAGAATTAGCCAAAAGGCTAGTTTTTATTGGCCAGATGTAAAGTTGGTAACCTAAAATCAATGTAGAAATTAAGAATTAATTAAATTAATTAAAGAAATCTGCCTGGATTTGATTATCTGGGACAGGTCACTTTGAAATCTGAACACTGCTTAAAAAGGCCTTTGCAGGCCACATGCCAAACTCAGTATCACCAACTTTTCAGAAGCATTATGAAGAAATGACAAGAAAAGAAAGCTGAATAATAAAATGTATATAATTCAGAGAAAACGTCATAATATTTCTTTATAGAATTTAAATAAAGCCAATATCAGATATGACATATCTGAATTTCTTCATCATTTAAAATTTTATTCTTTATTATTCTTTTTCACTTGTAAATCTTTTATTTTCATATTTTAGCTGAATAATGACTCAAGACAAAATAATAGCTAATCATTTCCAGCTTTTCTCAATCACTTTTTTGTTCATTTTTGAACAATCTTAAAGTGATATTCCACTCCTTGATGATCATCCACTCAATATGCCAATGTGAGGATGGGTCATATCTTCAGTTCACAAAACAATCCTGGAGTTTCAGCAGAAAACAGGGTTGTAGTGATTGGAGACCAAATGTAAATGAAAAAAAAACACAAAACAAACACAAAATGTCTCCATCCTGCTAGTGGGGTGTAATCCAAGTGTCCGTGAGCTGCGACATTAAAATGTAACCACAAAAGACCATTTATGCCATGTTTTTAGCCGAAATGTCAACTGTAGCCTCCCAGGTAGCATGTAAACATGGCGTCGAGGTATTGTGAGACTTCATATATCTCTTAATGGATGCATGTTTGAAAATATCGCAAGATCTACGCCATGTTTACATGCTACCTGCTACATGCAGATAACATTCTGTAAACCAGGGACACTCAACTTGTTTTGCCTGAGGGCCACTTTTACAAAATGGCAGCAGGCCAGGGGCCAGTTAATAAACAAGCATTAATAATAACATTATTTATCAGATAAAATGAATAAATATTTAAAGGTTAATAACTAAACTGTCTTAATTCAAAGTAACTTGCACAGTTTTATCTTACAATAGTCATATTTACCTCGTCCTGGATTGCAAGATGGAGGATTAGAGCTGCTCCAGGACTTCAAACAGGCAGGTTTAACTTGTGCTCACTGCTGTTTGTGAGGGAACATGGACTGTTTGGAATATCTAAATCAGGGGTGGACAAACCTTTTCCCTTCAAGAGATAAAACTGAAACTTACTGTTGGGCCATGAGTCAAAAACACAACCTAATGTATATATTTAAGACGCAAAATGATACTAAGATCCCAAGTTCCATGGGGCGGACGTTCAGCTCAGTGGGTAGAGCGTCTGACCCATGTATTGAGGCTGGTCCTCTGCAGCGGCCGCTGGTTCGACTCCCGCCCTCGGCCCTTTGCTGCGTGTCATCCCCTCTCTCTCTGCCCCCTTTCCTGTCTACTCTTCAGCTATCACTGTGAATAAAGGCACAAAAGACCAAAAAAATAACTTTAAAAAAAAAAAAAAGATCCCAAGTTCCCTTAACTTCCTGCGCAAAGAGTTGCTCTACCCATCTGCTCAGATTATGAAAAATAATTGCTAATTATAGATCC
>JAJHUR010112280.1:0-15553 GCA_027495735.1 Lutjanus campechanus | reverse complement strand
TATAGTCAGACTGAGAATTCCAGCGCTGAAGCTAATTTCATCTCCAACACTTGACAGTTTAATCATCCTTTTAGTTACAACCTCCTTGTTCATTTACATAGATCATAAAATGCATGAGGAGATTAGATAATTCCTTACAGAACCTCCTCCATATTAATAGCAACATTCACAACGTTATGGCACTTGCATTAATTTGTGTGGGCAATGACATTAGCCTCGATTGCCTTGCATTTCAGGCCAATTCGCCGGGGCAGTCGACCGGATCCGCAAACCCACCCCGCTCCTCCTCACCCCTCCCCTCGGCGACTAATGAAAAAGACATCAGCAGGCGCCGAGAAGGTCGCCCGTCCCGTTCGCCGTGACCTCACCGTGTCTCTGTTCTCCCTCTGACAGGTTTTGATGCGTCAGGGGTGGCTGGTTTCCCGGCCAGGCGGTGAGGATGGGCAGGACGGACCTTTCTCACAGCATCACTTCACTCGCAGCCTCAGGCGACAGCGCTGCTTTCCTCCATCCTCCTCCCTCCCTACCTGCTACTCACCCTGCCTTCTTACTCCCTGCACCCTTGCCACTCGGTTACAATAACAGCAATAATAACCTTCATCTGTGAAATATATATTATAAGAATGCGATTATTAAATGTGGCAGACGAAATAAGGCGAGACAAGGAGACACAAAACAAATGCATGATCATAAAAAGCCCAGAGATCAGCCAAATAAGGTCTAAAAAGTAATATAACAGTCAAAATAATTAAGGCACATTTTGTTGGGTTTGTTTTGTTTAAAGAAAGTGACCCTCACCAAGCCTTCACCTGTTTGTAACTGAAAGCAAAACTCTAATAGTGAAACTATCTTATATTGATCAGCAGGGCCTTGAGTTGCTGGCAGGTTTTTACTGACTGACATCCTCAAAGGCTCTGATTAAGATCAGATCCTTTCATCCAACCTGTCAGTTTGTGACAGATCTGACTGGTCAGCAGCCACACAGCACGTATTAAAAGACTAATACCTGCCTGGTCTTAAAGTGATAGGTTGGATTATTTGAAGTAAGATTGTACGATGTAGCCTCCTTATTGAAAGTCTTTAGATACCAGTTGACACCAGCAAGTACCAGCACAGGAGCTTAAGAATGTACTGCTGTGGACAGGGTCAGCAGAAAAAACCTATTGTAGCCACTTAAAAGGCCAATCTAAAAAAAACAAAACATTTTCAGTCAAAGTGTACACTAAATTTAGAATATTTTCATGGCTTTACCTTGCTGTCAGACAGTCTTTTCTAAAGGGAAACTATGTTATATAGTAGGGGTGTAACAATACATGTATTTGTATTGAACCGTTTCGATACGCGACGTTCGGTTCGGTACAGGGCTGTGCACGGGTGAGTTCACGGGCCGGAATTTTATTTTTTTTTGGCTCACGGGCCAGAAGTTGCGTGTGTTTACGTTCCGCTGCTAACATGTGCAGCTACACGTGCAGCTACACCTGCAGCCCGTGTGCATGATGGCTACTGCTAGCAGTAAACCGGAGCTTGAAGACCCTCCCCTGTCGCTAAAGTCTCCTGCTTGGGAACACTTTGGCTTCCTGGTTAAATATTGCAACGGAGAAAGACAGGTGGATAAAACGAGGGCGGTGTGCCGACACTGATCAGCTGAGATCAGGTATGTCTCCGGCAACAGGACAAACATGCTAACTCACCTAAAACGGCACCACCCGAGTGTAAATATCACCGCTACAAGAAGAAAAACCAACATAGTGCAAACGCAGCTGACCTCGGCATTCAAGCAGCCTCTCCCTGGCAATTCAGATCGGGCCAAAGCTATAACAAGAGCCATTGGAGTTTTTATAGCAGCGGATCTAAGACCATATTCAGTTGTTGAAAATCCTGGTTTTAAACACATGCTCGTACACCCAAATGAACAACAAGAAAATTTAGGTTTTGCTTTTTGTTCCCATACTGTATCAAAAATGAACCGAACCGTGACCTCAAAACCGAGGTACGTATCGAACCGAGATTTTTGTGTATCGTTACACCCCTATTATATAGTATCAATTTTTCTTAGGTGGGCCTTTTTTAGGGGGCTAAAATGCTGCTGAAATTTGCTGCTGACCCTGTCCCCAGCAGTACACTGACATATGTAAATGAACAAGGACGTTGTAAGTAAAAGGATGATTAAACCATCGAGTCTCAGATATGAAATTAGCGTCAGCACTGGAATTCTTAGTCAAGACATGAGGGCAATGTTTCCCAAAGTGTGAGCCGCAGCCCACTGGTGTGCCGTGAAGGCCCTGCTGCTGGGCCTTGAAAGGTCGTGAAAAATAAATAAATGAATAAAACATTTTTACATTTACATTTCAAAACTTTGAAATGACCATAAAATATTTTGAAAAACTCAGCAGGACTAATAAAACAAAGTCATGGGTATTAAATATCAGAACATATCATCTAGCTCATCACTGGAACTATAAGTCTTGTGTGTTGATCAGAGTTGTGATTAAAAGTGTGTGTGAGCTGCAGAAGATTTAAAGATTTCAAATTGGGCTCTGGCATTTTTAAGTTCGGCTGGACTAGAACTGTACTAAACTGTAACGTGGCACATTTTGTTGTTGCATTTAAAGGCAGGAAGGTTGTTGGGTATAAACCATGTGCCGCCATCTACTACTACTATCTAGGTAATACCCTAATACCCCTACTCCAAATAATGCATACTATCCCTTTAAGGTGCATTCAGATGGACTGAACCAGTTTTTGGCTTGTGTGATTCTTGTGAAATCACAGTTGTAGTTTTGCATCCTTTGATTATTTGCACCAAACAGGCAATGTTCCACCTTTAGACAGCTAGCTATAGCTAGCCTCTGACTGATATCGTACCAGACACTTAAGTGCTCTCTCTTATTGTTCCAGACTTTCTTGCCTTTACATCTCTGTATATTAAGAAAGCTTATTGCCTAAGTTGACATTTTCAAACTTGCACAGATATGTCTCACTTAATTTGTGCTGCCCAGAGGAAATTTGCTGCATCTTTACCTGACTTCAGATGCAGTCACATCACATCTAAAATTCACTTCATGTTCCGTCTGACTAACACATCCCATAAAGTCCAGCTTGTAAAGCGTTAAAAGACTTGAGACGTAGCTTGGAGCTACACCCGTCACTGTCACATCCAGTGCTGAAGTCCATCACCTTCCTTGAAGAGCAAGGTGACGATGGCTCCCCGGGTCCCCACCAGGTGTTCCTGTGTCCCCTTAATGAAACACAAAGGGCAGCCGGTTGAGACGGAAACAGCCAAATTGAATCGGGGCCTCTGCTTTTGTGAGCTGCATTAACAACTCAATTAAATGCCAGCAAGCATCTGCTGCTATGCCAGTCTGGCATGAATACCTCGCTGACTCTATCGTTCTCTCGTTTTTCAGACTAAGAGGGGGCGAGACACAATAACAGAGAGACACAGAGAGAAAAAAGAGGAGAAAGAGGATAATGTGCAGGTACTCTAATCCTTCTCACTGACATTCTTATTAATCCCCAAGGTGAGACGTGCAGTCAATGCAAAAATGTGTAGATAGCGATAGAGATATATACTCTATGTGCACATACACTGTGTAGATTTGTTATATTTGTCAATAGAATCATTTAATACACTTTGAGTTTGACAAGAAGTTAAAAATACATGCAGAAACACGGCATAATGAGAGAAAATTTAGAGCCTCTGGAAACTCAAATCCACAATAGCCTTCTAACATGTAATGTAGGGTCTCATGTACAAAAAAAGTAAAAAGTACTACAAATTAGTTTTAATCCAAATCTGAAATATTGTAGTCCAAGTTTCTGTTCGGTTTCCTGCATAGGGTTTGGATTGGACGTGCTTGGACATTTATTCCTAAAATTAGGCAGTTAATTCCACGAACCAATCAGAAAATATCCTCGTTAGTTGCTAGGTTGTTCTGCTCCTGCTAGCTTAAGCTGCCTCTGAGTCTGAAAAATAAAACAAGAGGAAAAAATAAAACACAATAGAATAAAAGGGTCAATAACAATGACAAATGTTGAGTTCTTGATAAAAAAATAAAACAAAGCATTTAGTTGTTCATTGAGACGTACATATATGATGTTTGCATGGAGGACTTGTGGGAAGCAACGATGATTGGTCAAATTTAGTCAAAGAAAAGTTGCGGAGTTTGGACAAAATTGCAAGGTCACACAGAATTGATGGGGATTGGTTGAATTTGCGTGAATTGTCTCGATCGCAACATGACAACTTCCCGGAGGGACTGACAAATAAACAGGCCAGTGAAAGGTTCTGCAGGGTAAAATTGCTGATTTAGTCCATGGAGTCTGGTGGCTTTGAAGAGAGCATGGATGGCGGCTACAGTTCCACATTGGAAAAAGCTGTCTGACAGCAAAGTAAAGTGGTGAAAATATTCTAAATAAGGTGTACACTTAAACTGACTGATTTTTTTTAATGTGCCTAAAATACTTTTTTCTGCTACCTCCATCTACAGCAGCACATTGCTTAACTTTGATGCTTGTACTGCTGTAGATGTCGACCAAAACATGATCTGGCATGCCTACACAGTTTTGAGAAATGGTTTAAACAGCAAAACACTCTGCTTTAATCAGTTAGGTTTTCTAATAGTTCTGAACGTTTGGTTACACAGATCCTTGTGGATGCTTAGTGAAAAACTAAACTTTGATTCTCACTAGTTAAGGCCACATTTCCAGAGGTTTTGAAAAATGTAAATTATTATTAATAATGAAATGATACATAGCAGAATTCAAATCATTTGCAAAATGTGCACGTAATGAAAATGCAGTGTCAAGCCTTAAAACATCAGGGTCAAATTACTGGCAATACAACACTGATTTAGCAGGACTAAGATCCTCATAACAGCAAATATCCTGTAATCTGTTGTCAGGAACCATCTTTCACACCCCCCACAAAGCAACATTAGAGGTATTAAAGATTTGTACGTAACATGGCTGGAGGTTGTGGTGAGACAGAGCAAGGGGAACACGAGGGAGAGGAAGAGAGAAGTGAGGGGAGAGTGGGAGGAAGGAGAGACTGCTCATCCCAGTCTGGGAGTTCATCCATCATTGGAATCAGTGTGTGCTGTAATTACTGTGTCAAATAGATGGGATGATGCCTGGGAGGAACGTGCTGGTGTGTGCGCGCGTGTGCATGCATGTGTGTTTGGGTCTGCATGCACTGAGGATGTCTGCATGTATTTGAGAGGTGTCCCATGGACACCTTATCTTCATAATCACCCCCCCTCACACACACACACACACACACACACACACCAAACCACTCCGTCCTCCACTGTCATCTGTCATCCATAGCCGGCGCTGTCAACTGGCGCTGTCATGCATTGCCAACATCAGGCCGTCAGGAGAGGAAGTCTTAACTCTTTCGGCAGCGGAGCCCTTTGAGGATTTGGGAGGATGCAGCTATTTAAGGAATGCGCGGTAGAAAGAATGGATGAAGCGACTAGCGACTGAAACATGGGAAGCATGGATAATGTGGAGTATTGGCGGTGCTCACGGTTTTTCTACGGTTGTTTCTTTTTTGGTGCTCTTGATGTTCTCTATGGCAGACATTACGTCACAATATCACAGTATAGAGAACACTGTATGTGGGTTTTTGAAAAGTTTGCTAAAATATTTTGTTTGCACAAAAATGTGCAGACTGAAAGCTAAACTAAAGGATTTCTCAGTTTGTTAGCAGCTTTTTAAAGGTCCAGTGTGTAAGATTGACAGTGATCTATAGGCAGAATATATCGGAAATTAAATTGAATATCCGTATGTTTCCATTAGTGTTTAATCACCCAACAATAAGAACTGATTTGTTTTTGTTGCCTTAGAATGAGCCCTTTATACCTACAGATGGAGCAAGTCCTTTTCATAGCGGACACAAAGATTTATATTTTCCCTCTGCCTTTTCAATCCAATGAGATTTGCCTGCTCGCACAAAAAAAAAGTTTCCTAGCTTCCAGTTAACTTTACCATGCAGTCAATAATACTCAAATATTTTACAAAAAACTAAAATGTTTCTTTTAAAAGCAGGAATTACAGCCTACAATCTGATTTGATCAGAATATTTTCACAGACTCATATGTTGTTCATATCGTCTGTTACTATAATGGTTCATTTTCAGGACAAATGGAACAGGAATCGAGACGAGGCTGCTTGTAATTTAAGATTTCCTTACAGTATGGTCACTGTACCCTACCCATGAGGTCCCGCTTCAAAGTCCTACAAATAAAAGAACCTCCATGGATCAAAAAGTAATGATGTGAGTAAAAATAAAGAAGTAAAAATAAATAAATAAAGAAAGAAATAGTTAAAATATTTAGCTAAAAGTACCATAAACAGCTGAAATAAATAATGTGTTGAAGAAACGGTATTTGATTTCATTTAATGCTGTGAAGATACAGCTAAGTATAGGATTTACTCTAAAATATCTTTCTAATCCCAACAGATGAATTCATAGATTTTTTGCTTGTAGAAAAGCTACAAACTTAAGTGTGGCTGCATTTTCCATATTTGTGTCCATGGATTGTTGTTTTCCTGTCTATTAAGCTTATAGTTTTGTAAAATGCTTCTGTAAAAGTGACTAATTAAAAGCCTCAAACTCAATTTCACTTTAAAAATCACCACTAAGGAACGAGCTCATGCCAGCTAATAACGACTGCTGCACTCTCCATACCATGCTCAGAGGGAATAAGAGGGTGGGTGGGAGCGGGGTGGGTGTACATCTTCCCTGTGCTTGTGTCCTGTCCTCTCGCTTGAGAAGTTATCTGAAAAATGGGGAACGTGTCCATGAGCCATATGGCTCGGCGAGAGCAGCGACGAGGAGAGCAGCGGAGCACGTAAAGAGGTGGAAATGGTGTTAGCTGCTTGGCTGCTCAATGTTGGCAATCAAAGTCCTGGTGAACCGGTGAAAGATGTAAGCGGCAGAGAGGATCATGAGTCTGGTCACTCTATTTGGCGACGTGACAGGTCCGTCCTGATGGCGCAGGAACAGTTTGATCCGTTAAGCGTGCAGAGTTTCCAACTGATTTCCAATGAGGGAACTCAGTTGACCAGATGAGAAATATCCATCTTAACAAGTCATTTCCTCTTGTAGTGTCTTTTTCTGAGACAAATGTTAACATCAGTCAGTAACATGAAATGATTGTCCTTGTTGAAAGTACATTCTGAAAAAAGACAGAATATCTCGAAATCAAGTAAAACATCCAGCATCCAGAGACAATAAAGTCATTTGCATATAGAAAAATATTTGCTTTGCATCAATGAATGTGAAAATAACAGAAACAACAAATAAAATAAATAAATAAAATAAAATAAGGAAAGATCTTCATACTTTGAGCTCGTCTTGAACGTAGGTGTTTGGGTTTATTATCCTAAATACAGGGGCATTTCTAGAGAGGGTCACTGGCCACCCCTGAAATCTGATTGGCCACCCCTAGTGCCCCACATATTATCCTCAAGTATGACTGGCAGTCTGTCCAGTGAGAGGTATAAAATGGTAAATAAATAATAAATAACTAGAATCACCACCTCACGGTTGTATGCGTCCATCAACCAGTCAGGTTGCGGTTTGCGTCCATGTTTGTCCAGACTCATTAATATGAATAATGAAGACTTTGAAGGATTTTAATAATAGACATGAAGTGTATTTCGGGGGAAAATTTAAGTTATCACAATATTGACGTGTATAATTCCAATGAGGAACATGTTGTCTTCACTTAGAGACTATTTTTACAGAGGAGGACAGAGAACTGATGGAGAGCTGAACATTACGATGTCACAGTGTGACGGACGGACAGACAACCTGAAAACATAATGCCTCCAGCCACGGCTGTCGCCGACATGGAGGCTTAAAAGTAATAAATCATCAAATCAAAAATGAAACAATTTTTCGTGGTAGAATGTTGAGAATGAATGAAGGTGTTTTAGCCAGTTCGAGCGATGTCGCAGCAGCACAACTTGTGATTTCTTCCTCTGCGAATGAGCAAGTGTCTTTATTCATAACTACTGGAATTTTATTAACTCAGTCTTGGTCTTGTATAGTTTGAGGACAGTTTGCTTACTTCTTCTTTTCCTTTTTGAGAATATCAGCATGAAAAGACTGCTGTGGATCGTGTAATACGTGCCACATCTGAGCCTTGATAATTGGTCCCTCGTCCTCCATGTTGAAAGCCTTGACGTCAGAAAACATAAACTTCAAGGACTTCAGTGCTCATTTTCACCAGGTAAAATATGTTAGAGGTGAAGTTAGTCCTCAAAACTTTCCTAAAACAGAACCAGGGTGAGTGTTCTTTCAAACCAGCGATGTGTCACTCAGCCTGTTCACTGACGTCCGCAGCAGATTTTGACATCATTAGTCTGACTCACTGGACGCACACTGCTGGTAAGCCATTGGTTGCTTGTTTCAAATGCTGTCGCAGTGTCCACTATCTATGTTTTCAACCTCTGAGCTGCAACCTACACGATGAAAGAGGGAAATTAGTGCCTGGGATGCTGATGGTATGAATGTAAACAAGCTAACAGCTGCATCAGCATCACGACTGCATCCTTGGCTTAGCTCCACCAAGGACATTTGTGATTGGTTCAAAGAAATGTAAACAAGGCAGGGTGTTTTTTCCCCATATAGCAGAATATCATTGTGTGAAGCTAGACCTTTCTCCAGTGCTGTGCTGTGCAGAAACACTAGGACATCCTCATCTACAAAACCGAAGCAATCAGCTGTTCAGCTGCTCGCTCATTCACGTAGCTTCAAGTTTGGAAGCAGTGTTTCACCCTCCATCTGCTCAAGTTCGCTCGCGCGCTTCCATTTTGGAAGGTCCACTATCAAAATAAAGTTATCCATTATGCATGCTCTTTGGGCTGGGGTATATTGACTTTTATTTGTAATCAAAGTCTGTATACCATCAGGCACGAGGCCCTGTGTGTCCGCACACTTTGCACAGCACATTCTTTATTTTATTGGTTGGAGGATTTATCTTTTAAATGACTTTTTTTTAACACAGAAAGGTAAGATGCTATAATGTTGCTAATTAAAATAGGCAAAATAATGCTACCTGCTCACGCAAACCCCTGCATAATTTAGTTCGCCAGCCCAGTCAAAAAAGTCCGGTCATGCCCTGCCTAAATATAAAACACATACCATTCATGTTCAGTACATTTTAATGAACTTAAAACTCACTTTAAATATATAACGGATTGATCCAAACAGCAGGTCATTACACCTCATCAACAAACAAAGAAATCTCAAACAAGCAGGTAAACCAGTAGCAGCTGCCACACAGTGCTGCCATGTCCTTGAGCAAGGCAGTGCTCCAGTGTGTTGAAACAGACTCTTGTGCTGCCAGTGAAACAGATTATAATTAATTATATGGGTACAGTGTGACTTCAGTTCCTCGCTTGTCTCTAATGTGTGAAAGCTGAACAGCTCCAGGCGCTGCAGAACCCCATAAACTCATAATGTTGGCAGAATGAATTGACAGCTCTCAGCTCGACTGTTGAGCCCTTGAAATCGGCGCCGTCTCAACGCAGCCTTCCCCTTTTCCTTTTAATGGCGCTGCTGCTCTCAGGGGCTATTAGGGAAATGTAACATTTGGTGCCATATGCTTGCAGGTTGTTTGGGAATAGCGATGCGGCCATATCATGACATGCTGTAGCTTACATTTTGCCAGTTAATTACCATCATGACATCAAAACTGGAAGCAAACTGCAGATGCCACGCTGGTAAAAAGCTCTCAGGGAAAGAAGGAGGGAGGGAGGGGAGGCTTCAGGGGGAGATCATTAAAAAATGGAGTCTTCATCATCAAAGGTGAGGTGACTCTGACTAGTTGCAAATCTTATCACTTGTTTTAAGTTGGTGAATGTCATATCCATCATAAACTTGATAAATGTGTTTATTATGCATATTGTAGGAAAAATACTATAACACTTGTTGTATTAGAACTTGATCACCTAAGTGATTTTAAAAATTAAACTGTGTATCGTGTCCGTGAATGTTCTCATTCGTCCAGGTCATTGTAATCTCAGGAAAGATTAAATCGAAAGCTTTCGATTTAATCTTTCCTGAGATTAAACTGTGTATCATTTTTTAGCATTCAAATACAGCTCTGCAGGTAGACATGAGTTGAAAAGTCAAGAGACCACAATAATCTGTAAGAGATTATTGTGGTCTCTTGACTTTTCAACTCATCAAATACTCGGCTTGGTCACAGGCCCACTGCTTCGAACTTTGGCGCTGTAGGAAGGCAGTTTCACACATGTACTGTACGGCTCTGCTGTAAAGTTAGCAATTATAGCCTATATATGCAATGTTTGGGTAGATTTTCAAAATAAAGGCACCAAAACAACAAAGCTACTTGATTAGGTTTCTGGGTCTGAGAGTAACATAATTTCAATCCTCGGTATGTCCTGTACATATGTGGTATTGACAATAAAGAGACTTTGACTTGGAGAGATCATGGTTTCGGTTAAAATAGTAAAGCTTGTTCAGTAAGTTTACATAAGTAACTAACTTATGTAAGTCACATAACATATTTAAGTTAGCATACAAGGGACTGTCACACTGTACTTATGTAATGTACCTACTGTAACTTACAGTATGTAACTTGACTACTGCTGCAGCAGCCCTGGGTTCGAGTCCCTCCTGTGGTCCTTTGCTGCATGTCATTCCCCCACTCTCTCTTCCCCTTTCCTAAACCCAGGATGCAGTAATGGTGCTGCTGCAAAATAGTGTCGAGGGGGAACTTGTTTTGGTGGAACATTTGTATGTTGGGAGGCGAGCTCTGGTATTAAAATAACTAGATCACTGGTAACAGCTGTTAGCTTGTGTATGTTTGTACCATTTGCATCCCAGGCACTAATTTGCTGTTTTCAGCATGTAGGTTGTATCCTGAAGGTGGTTCTTGTTTCCTGGGAACTTTGAGAACACAGATAGCGGACACTGCGATACCACAGCCAATGACAGGACTTGTACCTGCAGTGTGCATCCGGTGAGTCAGACTACCATGATGCTAACATTTGTGGTTTTGAGTGAATTAGTAGTCAGTATGCTAGCTCAAAGCACTTCTCTGCCTATGTACAGTCTCATGGTCTCACAGAGCTGTTAGCATGGCTGTTGACTCTTAGTCTTGTGTAAAAGTGTATAAATCCTTATTTAGAGAAATGGAGTGGACCGGACCGTTATCATTATCATAGAAATCATGCTGAATGATTCAGCACCTCTTGGTTTTATGTGTCAAAGTACCAATGCAGCAGGTAATGGCACAAAAATGTGGAGGTCATAGTGGATGGTTACTGCATGCCTGACGAGACTGGAGCTCCCATGATGCCACCGGAGTTGCCATGTGCAGATATTCAAGAAAGTGGTCATTTTTAAAACAATCGACATTAACACCATAACATAAAAAAACACAACTGGATGTAATAAGAGGTTTCACTTTGGCTCCAAACATATTTCAGTGACTTCTGCTTTTCCACAGCTGAATGTCAACAATACGATGAAAATGTAATTCAAAAATAGACCACAGAGCTGTGGTTGTTGTATGTGCAGCTCAGTGCATGTGTGCACACAGAGATATGTGTGTGTGTGTGTGTGTGTGTGTGTGTGTGTATGAGCATTTAATATCCCCTGCAATGAGGAAAGCCAAGCACGGTCCAAAAAGCCCAGGGGCTATTTATAGTGGGCAGCAGGCTGAGTGGCAGACTTCTCTTAATCAGCATGCTACTACGAGAGGTAATTTAAAGACGCCTCGCCGCTGACAAGAATTAAATTGTGTTTTGATTTTCTCATTAGCCTAATCTCAAGTGGGCCTCGTTATTGTGTAATTTTCCTGCCTTGACACGACATCTTGTTTTGGGCGATGACAGCCGTATGCCGCCGTTTTGGGGACAGGGGCAAGGGTGGCAGCGTCGGCGGTGGGGGGGAGGGGTTGTTCCATGGTGACAGCTCGAAGTTATTTGGTTGGCTGTTCCTTCTGGTGCACCATCCACCCTCTACGCCACATACACACAGACGCACAGATGCACACGCTGCAAACATTTCCAAGAGGAGGATAGTTGACGTTTGATGTCTGCAGGGGGTGTTGAGGAGGTCCAGACGTGTGTGTGTGTCTGTGTGTGTCTGTGTGTGTGTGTGTGTGTGTGTGTGTGTGTGTGTGTGTGTGTGTGTCTTCAGTTGGCGAACAGTGTGCAAATGAATCTTTCAGTGTCACTTTGTGGTTGAAGGTTCATCATTTTAGCAGCCAAGATAATTCACTTGCCAATGTTTCTGTGTGTGTATCTGTTCTGCATGTAGGTTGATGTGAGGGGGAAGACCTGCAGTCTGGATCAATCTGTTTCATCTGATTCATCACTACTAATTATTATTCACAATATTTAGGGTCAGTTTTCTTGGATATTAGTGTTACAGTGCAGTTAGATCTTTTTTTAAAGCAGGGATTTTTATTATTTTAACCATTAAAGAGCACAGCCATCCCTGCTCAGGAGAGTCATTCACCACCTCCTGTTAGATTTCCTCTAGATCTCTTCCTACTTATCCATCCTACATGACATTTCTGGGTTCTTATTGTATTCTCAAGGTCTTGTAATTATGACAGTTGCTTGTAATGTTGTTGATTGTTGATAATGTCTGTTGTGTCTCTATGGTGGCCAGTAGCTCCTACAAATTTTGCTGCATTTTTGTTTTCATCTGTTGTTGTTTTTTTCAGCATTATTGCTGAAGCACATATATTACCTGTGGAAAAACACAGACCGACATTGGAATACGAAAGCGCAGGGTTTTGATTAAGAACAGGGAACCTTCAGATGATCACCGCCTCGACCACCCAGACAGACCAGCAGGACCAAATTATCCAGGAGGGATGGGGAGAGAGCCAGAGTACCAGCCATGCTAACCCAGCTTGGATATAAAAACACCTTCTCTTCCCAACTCATCACATGCTGACAAAATGTCACTGCTCCGTGGTGTCTGATACTGAGGCAGGAGGTACCTGTTGGCTGCTGTGCAGTCAGAGAGCTGTTTTTAACATGTGTTGTGAAAGGGTCAGGGGTCTGCAACCTATACTGTACGATCAAAAGAGCCATTTTTGGCCAAAAGAAGAAAATAAAAAAATCTGTCTGGAGGCACAACAGTTAAATTCTCTCTTTTCCCTGAAGACTTTTATTTTTTTTAATCAGGCATCCATAGCGAGCTTCTGGGCACACAAGAAGATTAGCCACTGCCAACGTTTAGCAGAAAAGGCACCGAGCCACAGAGGTAGGCTATGACACGTTTTAGTTGAGAAAATATATATATATATTTTAATTTTGTATGGGCTGCATATTTTTACAGTTGGAGAATGTAAGAATCACTTTACACTTAAAAATTGTTGAGACAACTCAAAATTTCAAGGCAGTGTACTGCCAACTAAACCAATAATGTTTAGTTGAGATGATTTAAGTTTCTTGTTTGGATAAACTGAAATCTTTGAGTTTTAGAAATTCAAGAAAGTGTATCATAGTGATCCATGAACATGGTTTTAAGTGAAAATAAGCATTTGCTTTCACTTCAATGCATTTACTCAGTATTTTTTTAAATGCAATTTTTTTGGGTTTTTAAAACTCAAAGATTTAAGTGTAGTGTGTGAAATTGTGAGTTTTCCCAACTTTCCGTTTTTACAGCGTAGATCTACAACACTGATAAATGAAAATTAAAATGTTTAAAAAGTCATTCCCAAATTTAAAAAAAAAAATTTTTGCCAAAGCCACAGGGTGCCACTGGTGAGAGGCTAAAGACCCTCATGTGGCTCTGGAGCCACAGGTTGCAGATCCCCGACCATGTGACGCATGTAACGTAAAGATTATAGGTCAGCAAAACTTTGTTTAGTTTATCTCAAAACTTTCAAAGTTTCAAAACATTCCAAAGTTTTGAGAGTTTGATTCAAAACATGAAAATCTTAAATCATGAGTTTTCTCTCTTATTTTTTTTTAATTACAGGACAGAACTGATTAAATTTAAAGAATAAAAAATAATTATTTCATGTTTGGTGAAGCTTAAACTTAAAAGTTGAAGATGTCATTTTTCGGCACTTATTACAGTTAATTAACGTGAGCATTTGTTTTTATAGTGTACTAAACATTTGTAAAACTCTGTTAGGTTAATAGCTTAATAAAACTGTCAGTACTAGACACAACTTGACACAAGTGTTCACTTGGTCTCAAAGATGAAGTGATTAGATTTTGGTGGTCAAAGGTCACAGTGATCTCATGTCCGTCCTGCTCTTAAGAACGTGACAGCTCAAGACAGAAAGAGAGAAAGAAAGAAAACAAAAGCTCTTCAACCTGAGCCAGATATTTATTTGATCTTATTCTTTTAGTATTACCTTTGTTGCATTTTAACATTTTACTCCTTCACACCATTTTTCTAAAATTCTTGGTTAGAAAGGTTAACAGCTCAATAAAAATGTCAATACTAGGTTAACCATTCCTTCTTTTTCTCTGTAAAATCTGTCTGAATTTTTAGCAACCTAGCAGCTATATTAAGAAAAGGACAAAAGTTGATATTTACGGCCTTTGTTGGCATTTCTGCGTAATAAAGTATGAAAAGCAGAGTACAGCATGACACTCTGTGGACACGCTGGGATTAAAATATTGACAACAGACTGTGTTTTCTATCCCTCCTGGCCGTTTTTCATACAGTCTTGGCAGAAGTCTGGCAGAGGTGATAAATCACATCCTTTAGTATCCTGGATTCTTTTCTTGCCGCAGGTTTCTTGTCGCCAGTCTTTAGCAAGCCAAATGTGAAAGCTGTGACCTCGCCGTTGACCTCTACACCTGTTGTGGTGAATCTCGCTGCTAGTCGAGGTATTAGGCAAAGGCAGCACACAAAGACGACACTCAGGGAAAGATAGTAGGTTCTCTCAGGTAAAAAGAAGATTTTTATAGTTTTTTTTCTGTACTAAAATAGGACACACTGTATAATGTGATCCAGCTTTTTAAAAAAAAGTTTTGTGAGGCATATTATAGGGTGGACTGTGGATAGTTGCAAAAGGGGCTGGTCTTATTACGGGAAGACAGAAGACACACTCAACATCTGCTGCTGCATTTCTAAAATAACATTTAAAAAAAAAAAGATTTTTCCATGTGAATCATACTGATGTTGACTTCTAAGTGACATGGATAGCATTTGTCAAGGTCAGTATCTCAATAACCAGCACATGATGTTCTGTTGAGGATGGTTGTAACTGTCCCTGTAAGCAGCCACATCAAAACAGACGATACAACGCTGTTCTTCAGCATGAACAAGAAACTGATAGTTCACAACATACATGTGTATACCAGACGCTCATACACATTTCTGTCGCCTTCTTCAACACACACAAGTCATTGTGCAGACAACCAGCTGCAGTTTTATATAATAAATACATATTTAATAAAAATGTGTTGCATTGCAAATTGTTCCATTCTCCCTGTCTCACACTGAAATACAGAGACTGAACAACATCTGTGACACCTGCACCAGTGTTGGGCAATAATATATATTACTGCATTATTATGACTTTAC
>JAJHUR010112279.1:14034-67740 GCA_027495735.1 Lutjanus campechanus | reverse complement strand
AAACGTTCACCTGGTGCATTAATGTGCTAACATTAGCATTCAGCCCGAAGCGCTGCGTCTGAAACCTCCTCCCTGTTACAATTTGCTGGGTACAACTGACAATTTTTGTTCGTTTTTGAAACTAAAAAATCCAACAATCACCACCATTTTACAAAATGACTGTCATGTTGTGCAGAGGTGAGAGGAGGCAGGATGTGAAGTTCTCCCTCTTCTTTGATTCTTTTCACAGCACCGTTATCGCATGCAGCATATCAAGCAGGACGCCAGTGTTGATAACAGGCTGTTGGACAAATTGGCTTTCCGTCCAGTGGGACATTTTTCAGATAACATGGCACCTGCTGGACAAGCTGAGCCTGAGATGTCCTAAAGAGGCCACCATACAGAGTCAAAACCCCCTCGATGTGGGTAACAGCATTACAACAAACTTTACATTCTGTACCACACTTGTAGTAAAGATCTAAGAACAGGAAATGTGATCCAGTGATTTAGTTTCTTTGTCTTCTTGTAGCACCATGAGTGCAGGGTTTTGTCTCCAGATTTCTGCTCACACTCAGCATATTCTCAGATAACTTCAGGCTTTGTTTTCCTTCTTCATTTGGCACCGAAGCAGAATGAAAAAATAACTTCTGCAAAGATAGAGAGAGGCAGCGAGATAAGATAACCCACCACAGTAAACAGAGCAAAACTTAAGTTTAAAGTTTTTTGTTCTTCTATCCACTGAGCCGCGTCGAGTGTTTTCATATCAGTGCCGCTTCATGTTCCGCTCCGCTTCCTGATGAAATTTCCTCCAGTCAAGATTCCCTCCGAAAAGTTCACTGTCACGTCTTTTTATTCGGTGTGTCTCTCTCGCCTGCAACACTTCAAGCTTGGATTGTTTCTGTAAAGTTTAGATATGAGGAACAACAAAAAAATTACAGATTGAAACAACATAATTACACGCAGCATCCATCAACACCGGACTGACGTAAATAACTCAACTGATACGAGATTTAAATAATCAGTTTGTGTGGCACAGTTGGAACATAAAAATGAGAGTGCAGCCTTGTGTTTCCTCGCCGCTGCGTTCAGGAGATTGTTGTTGTTGTATCGTACTGTGTGAACAGGGAATAGGGAGAGTCAGTCAGAGCTTACACAGCATTACCCAGCTTATGTTTTCAGCTCAGAAAATACAGAAACAGATCGACATGGAGCTGACACATGTTCACACAATCCAATCTTTCCCTCTGAGGGGCTAAAGACAGCAGCTGCAGTAAACCCTGACAGGAAGGGAGCGATCTCATGTCGAGGTACGGCTGCAAGTATCGGCTTCTTTTGGTCAAAACTGATTTTATCTGTTTAGATTTTCTACCCTGCATGAAATAAGTCATGGATTTCAACATGGAAGGTCATGCTAACTCAACAGGATATCAGGGGATGATTTCAGCATCGAAAATCTGCTGCCAAATGAGAACATAACGTTGATATCTAGTGAGTTCTTTGTCAAGGAGAAGGTTATTATTGAGTCAATGCTGCATTGCAAAAGACACCCACAGAACTCAGAAATCTCAGATGATTATCATCTTTATAAAGGAAATTGACTAAAATGTGAAATTCTCAAACAGAGTCAGTATTGATTAAATACTGGATGGGGCTGGATGATATGGAAGACAATACTTTTCTATATTGATTAATATTGCTGTTTATCATCATATGATTTGATGGGGCAGCTGCAGCTAAGGTGGTAGAGCACGTCATCGGCAGATTGCAGGGTTGGCGGTTCAGTCCCCACCTCCCCCTGGTCACGTGTCGCCGCTGAGGATCCACAGACAAGTGCATTCCCGAACTGTGAGTCCCAAGCTCAGATAAATGCGGAGGCTGGGGTCAGGAAGGGTATCCAGCCTGTGCCAAATCAAATAGATTGAATAGTTGCACAGTTTGACAACAGAAGTATGGCAGAGCACAACAGCTCATCAGTGGGTGCTGCAAACATGAGCAGTTTTGATTGTATCCTCAGTCCAGTCAACACTGCTGATCGTTCTTAACAGCCAGTGATTTTGACGTGTCGTGTACACAGCAACCAGACATTTCTGTGATTTTGGTGCTGGTAAAACTTTTAATTCAACATTTGCAGCTGTTGCTGAAATGTGCGCACAGCTTTTTAATGACGTCTGCTGTACAAGGGTCTTTTTGTGGATCCATAATGGGGTTGGGTGGGGTCCGGTCTGCCAGCGAGCAGGTGATCTGCTGGGGAGCAGCCAAAAGATAAAGATCACCATAAAGTTTGGTCATGCTGCCAGTACCCTGGTAATGAAGATTCCTACAGAAAAAACAGAGTGTTCATTATCTGAACTTATTAACGTAAAAAACAGAATGTTAAAACCAGACAGCATCCACTTTTATATCCACCTTATTCACCAGTAGCTCAGCTGTAGGAAATGGGCGAGTATGTTCATGTGCAAGCCAGAAGCTGCAGACTGACTGGCTGATGCCAGGTTTATTTCCATTATGTGACAGGCTGTTGGATCAATCCACAGAGTAAAAAATGTCCAGTTTATCATCATTATTGACAGAAATTTTATCATGATCCCTTATCGTTTTATCGCCCAGCTCTGGTCCAGTGCCAACTACGGTGCCAATGAGGGCAGTAGTGTTTTATTGCTTGCTTTATGTAGCATGGTGGAAAGTAAATGGAGGTCCGTTTGGTGGATGGAGGTGACTTTCTTGCAGGAGACCAGAGTTTACACCCCATCACAGACTTTCAAATTAACATTCATGAAGGTTTTAATGTGCTAAAGAACTGAAAAAGTCTCTGCTATAGACATTAAAAACAACAATACTGGTGAGAGATTTGATTCAATAAGTCTTTAGCAATCTTAATTCTAGTAGCACAGTCACAAAATCATGCACTACATTTAGATGAATAAGTGGTTTTAAACGTAGTCAAGTCTGATGCTCTTTTTAAATTGTCAAAGAAATGTGACATAACATGTAGCCACTGTCACAGACTCTGCTTTTTCCGGGACCAGTTCCTCAAACATAATGTGCTCATGGATATGATGCAAGCTCCACTTCTACTTCAGGGGTTTCAGACAGAGCTGCCAGCTGTGCTTGGTCAAGCAGATGTGTGGTGACGGCTACAGCAAAAGCAGCATCTTTTGACATCTGGAAGAAGCAGAGAAAAAGTTAAAACAAGGAAAAGATTAGAGACAAATGAAGCATTTTGCAGTGGAGCAAACAGAAAAGCTACAAAGTGGCCGTTCACAGTGTAAACTTTACCATCAAAAACACCATTTTCAGCCAAAAAGAGCCACAACTATTAACTTATTTTCTCTGAAGACTTCTTTTTTGGATTTAGCATCGAGCGAGCTTATGAAGAATCGGGAAGATGAGACACCGTCAGAATTGAGAGGAAAAGGCACCGTGTGAGATATTTTTACAGTTAAAGAATGTAAGAATCAGTTTACACTGTAAATAAAATAGTTGAGACAACTCCACCTTTCAAGGCAAAACACTGCAATAGACTTTTGAGTTTTGAGCAAATTGAACTCTTGTTTTTTAAATAAACTTTTGCCAACTTTTTTCTTTGAATCTTTGAGTTTTAGAAACTCAAAAGAACTGTTTCAAAAATTGGTGACAGTGAGCCGTGAACCTGATTTGTCATTATTTTGGTGCCTGAACGTTAAATGTTTTTATTGAAAATATTAAATTTTAACCGTCTTTCACTTTCACTTCAATGATTTTTTAAATACATTTTTTGGGGGGTTTCTAAAACTCAAAGATTTAAGTTTATCCAAAAAAATATAAAATTTACCTCAGCAAAAGCTTTGTAGCTGAGCTAGTTATTATTTCCTTTTTTATTTTGCCAAAGCTACAGAGTCACTGGAGAGAAACTAAAGAGTAAATGAAACTACGACAAACCCACTAAAAACAGGAATTTATAGTGTCATGGTTTTAAATTGGCATTCAAAGAGAATCTGTATGTCGACGTAGGCAGGTAGAGAAAAACTCATGATGGTTTGTGTCCAAAAGAAACATCCTGCTTTGTGTTGTAGTTGACAGATTTACCGTCTGCACCCAAACGCCTCACAGCCAGCGGCTGACGACTGTTTTATCACACAGCGGCCATATTGACATGCCAGGCATCACTTCCGCCGGTTTGCGTTCATCGCTGCGTGAGAGTCCCAGCCGGGCCAATCATCTCCTCTCAAGAAACACAAATAATGATTCATTAACTGCATGAACTTTAGCTGCAGCCTTGTTTCTGAACTGATAACAGATGGGTCGTAAACCACAACCTTCAATTAAAGGTCAGTGCTGTAAAATATTTTCAAAACTGTTTCATCAACCAATTACATTTAATAAGTCGTTCTCTTCTTGATGAAACTGGCCTTCCAGTCATGTTTCATTTAACGTTCTCTGCTAGTTTCAGACAGAATCTTCAAACAGAAGCTTTTTATTTATGAGTGTTGTGAATAGAACCATCAGAGGGCAACCTGCTGACATTCATGCACCGCTCACTAAACTTAGAACAAGTGTACGACTTCATTTATTCAGTTTGTTCTCTGTCTGTCTCCTGTGGGCGTCCGGCCTGCTGTCACCACACAAATCAAAGCCAGCTGCAGACACTTTAAATCACTGATGAATCCACAGGTAATTCATTTAGGCCACATTTGTTTTTATGTGATAATATATGCAACAACCTTTGATAATATGATTATCATGACTTGGCAATTTTTCTCAGAAATGTCGCCAGAAATCCCATTACACTCTCAAACCTGAACCCTTCATCTGCACACGGCTACACTCCACTTTTCTTACATTTTACGACTGATGGGAAATAAATCTGAACTTATCTACATAAAGCTGGACTCACTTTTTTTAAGCCTTTTTCTGCTGCAAGAACTTAACAAAATGAAACATGTAGCTGTTGTCACAGGTTCTGGTTTTGTTCCCGCTGTTTCCTGCCTGCTCTAGAGACCGAGTCCTGGAACATCCTGTCCTGGCGCAGCTCGAGAGCTGATCCGACAGGTTCCAGGTAGTTTCTGGCTTTTCCAGCAGTGCTGTTGACTGACTGGTTCAGCACAACAAGGACAACTGCAACAACCACAGCATCTGGTGTTTGGCAACAATGGGGGGACAAAACACGGTCAAACACTGATGGAGAAAATATTCAAGGGACAGTTCAGGTTTTTTAAAGTGTTTGTATGAGGAACTTCTCCACAGTCAGTGTTTTACAGTAGATGGAGGTCGACACACCTCCAGTTTGGAGAAGCAGCAGGAGTGAATACATATCTCAGACACATAAAAGAAACTCTGTATCACTTGACGTGTATGCTACTGTATATTTAGGATATTTTCACTGCTTTTCTTTGCTCTCAGACAGACTTTTCTGACACAGAACTGCCGTTACATCAGCCAAACATTGCTCTCTCCAAAGCAACCAAACTCCACTGGCAACATCAGTAGTTTTACTCACAGATAAACAAGTGCAGACCAACCAAACCAGCAACTGAAAGGTTCCTTGTGCACAGGTATTGATTTGTCGTCATGTTAGCGGATTTTGTGTGTTAAGAAGCCAGTTTATTGTGGACACGTCCATCCATGGAACTTCATTGTTTTGACCTTTCTAATCAGTACTTGTTACTTTAAGTTACTTTGAAAAATGACGGTCAAAAATCTTAACATATTTAGTTTTCATTTGAGCCACTTACCATCTTCTCCTGTGAGCTGTGTCCATTATTTACCTGTTGTTTTGACTCTTTGCTCCGTCTGTTATTAACATGAGTCTATTCATACACATTGTTTGTCGTGGTGAAGATGTTCCTGATCATCTCAGCACCATTTATCTAAACTAATCATGATCAATGTATCTGGCTTCAGTATGCAGATGATAAACAGCGGGGAGGATCTAACCATGTTAAATTGAAGCAATTTCATTCTAATGTGGTCTCCAGATATCTGCTGAATACATTTATTAAATGATATTAAGACATATTACTTCCACGGGGCAGCGGAGGCACTGGGATACATATGAACTGATGGTAATCACGCTCTCGACTCAGGGGACTTACTTCAGAAAAATTTATTTACACAGCAAGGAGACTGAGGAGAAACGATGAAGAATTGTAGCGATAAATTCCACCGATGGGAGACATGAAGGAGAGTGAAATCAAACCCAAGGGCCTTCGAAGAACATCTAATCTTTACATTTTTATTCATAGATATTATTTAAGTGTCTGTGTATATGTTAATATAGTAGATGAGTCACTTGAACAGATATTCAGATTAAAAAGTTGCCTTCCATATTCATCAAAGAGTCTGGTATGCCGCTAAAGTGACATTATCAGTATGAAACAAAGAAAACCAGCATACCAGATAAATATGAATAAAGATAAACAAATAAATATAAATAAAATAGTCACATTATCTGTGTTTTCAGTCCTGCTGCCAGCAGACTCAAACTGTCCAACACTCTTATCATTTGAGTGAATATGGAGCTGCTGGTAAAACTGTTTTGAGCATCACTCATAATTAAATTGTTGCTTTGACACAATACATGCATCTGTCTTTATGCATTAAAATCCTAATTTGCAGACTGATCCCTGCTCTAATTGGGTTTGTGCTCAGTGAGTAATTCTATTGTTAGTCGTGCTCACGGTGACACACTGATATAATTACTTTTGTGTGTGTTTTGGGTCCAGCTCTCTGCTATAAGCTGAACTGTGGCCTAAAAACAGAGATTTTGGCAACTCGCTGAAAGATCCAGTCTGTGGGGAAAATGTCTTAAAATGCAAAGGAAATTACAGAGAAAGTGGTTACCAACTCCTCTCTGGACAAATAGAGGTGCAGAGAATATTTCCTGTAACTTATGTCTTGTGGCAATTTATAAAATGAAGTTGCTGAACTGGAAAAAGTGGCTGAGAGGCTGAACTATTCCTGTATTCTTACCACTAGTGGGACAAGAAGAGTAAAGTTTGTCCTGATGTCCAGAGAGACAAAAAGACGTATCCTTTGTATTGTGGCCTCTTTAGGACCTGTCAGTTTTAGCTGTTCAGCGGTTCAGGCCAACATTTGCAAACAATTCTCAACACCTAACATGGCTACAGTTTGCATGTCAACACCCCATTTTATCATAGTATCAATGGACTCTGGCTCCAGTGACGTTTCCCTGCATTTTTCTGAGAAAGTCTGATTTTAAGTCGAATCTGAACCCCGACGTGACACAGATACTTTTAGATTTAGTGTGTCTTCTACTTTCAGAGGATATCTTTATCTCAAATTTTGTGAATAAAAATCCCAACCTGTTTTTATCCCAGGTTGACAAATACTGACGTGTTTGACATTTGGTCTCTGCGTCTCACATGGACGCACCAGGTGCCAGAACACCTTCTTGACACATGGTTAAAATGGGGACGTTCTGTAACAGGATGATGTTGTGTGATCAGTCTGTTCACATCTCATGTTAAGTTGTGTTCTCCGTGCTTAACTTGTCTGTAGTAAAGCACTATGTGGAGTTTTTAAAAAAAAAAGAGACAATAGAGTCTGGCACGGTGGAAAGTTCCCAGCAAACATTCTTTGCATTTTTAAATGCAAAGAATGTTCAGGTAAAACTGGAGCATCAAGTTTAAGTCAGTCAGTCAGATCATGTGTGACTCCTGCTCAGACGTCAGTTTCAGAAAAGCGGTCAAGGAAGAAGAGTGAAAAAAGACAGAAAGCAGAGACGGAGGCAGAAATCGAGGTGAATCTCTGTCATGTTGTTGTCCAACAGACTGAGGCGCTAAGTGGTTGACTGGCAGGACGCCTGAAACTCAGTGACAACAGCACTCCGACACCCACACACAGAGGAAGAACCGTGACATTTTAGTGGATGGATTTCCTTTTTGCTGCTGCGGTTTTTACCTACCGCTGCCTCATAGTTTATCATTTCATTTTTTAAAAGTCTGGCTCTGAAACCAGTCTTTTTGTGAGCTGCTGCTGTACCATAATGTGCCTTTTTCATCTCTTTGCAGCTCTTTTCTTTCAGCTGTGCAGTGCATTTTGGGACAAGAGTGTTCATCAACACTATTCTTGAAAATCAATAGGTTTTAGCTCCCTGCCACCATTTAGTCAGTGTTTCAGTGATTTTCAGACCCACATATTTTCGGAGCACTGGGCTTTAGTTTTCAGGAAAACAGTCTGAACTTTATTATAAGTTATAAACAGCTGATCAACTTACAGTCGAGGAATTCTCCTCACTTTTTATTTTCAGTATACGATGTTGCACCTGCACTCGCCCTGCGCTCCTGCACGATTCCTGCAGCCTGCAGAGCTTTTCCTCAGTCTGGGGAGAAAAAGAAACATAGAGCATATTAACAAGGATTTCAACCAATGTAATATACAGTCCATGGCTCCAACTCAGTGTTTGGACTTAATTTTTGTACAAGCAAGTGCTACATACAGTACTGCTCCTTTAGGGTGTAAAACCTATGTGACATATTTAAAGTAAGAAGCAAATAAAATAATAATCACTTATATAATGCCACATAAATTCTTTTAAATGCATGAATATGCATTATACTTTTTGAAATGTTATGATGAAGCATGCATTGTTAGATGGACTTCACTTTATTTTCAAGCGAGTTGTTCAGTGCCTTTTCCTCTAAATGTTGCTGGTCTGAAGCTCTGGATGCCAAATCTAAAAGAAGAACATATTTAGAAATTAATATATTATCATAAGCTGCATCAGTCAACCTGTTGTTTCTAACTGGTGAAGAGCATCCATAAGACACTTGAACTCACAACTCATTAAGTCACATCAATGATGTTTTAAGACTGTTGATATAGTGTATCAGAAATCATGATGCATTATAATGCCCTATGAAAGGCCCCATAGGACACTAAAGATGTGGTGTTCATAGAAAGTGCTACCAGATTATACAGTGTGCAGTTTGGACACTTATTTTCCCAGACTGCAGCATCTTGCCTGCTTTGAGTCCCACACATTATTTGGTCTTTGAAGTGGAGTTTCTGTGCCTTCAGTCGGGCTGAGGAGCGGCCAGCGTTGCTTGGTGACACTCTGGCTGCAGTGCGTGATGGGATTTGCTGCTGATGATGCTGCGTTCAGCCGCTGCCGGCCGGCTCGCACACAGAGGCTGTGTGAAAGGAGCTAATAAAAATGTTTATTAAACAATTCTCTGTGGCACCGAGCGCAATTCATCTCCCTCTGCCTCCACCTGCCAAACACACACACACACACACACACAGAGAAAAGAAGTTATGTACCTCTGTTATAATGCTGCAGCAGCAGCAGTGTACTCACACACACACTCACACACACGATGAGTCATCTCTGCTGCATTTAAAGCAGATTTATACAGTGTCATGGTGAAGCTGCTAGAAACTGAGACTCTGCTAACACCCACAGTAAATAAACAGATCCAACAAACACAGAGAGAACACAGGACGCCAGATCCCATTCTGAAATACCAGTGAGTCAGTTAGTCAGCCGAGCAGATGGTCTGTTGCTTTGTTGGTCAGTTATTTGGTTAATGAGCTGTTTGGTCAGTCGGCCGGTCTGTCAGGCAGCAGGTCTCTTGGCTGAGGTGGAAAAGTTGAATTTATAAAGATAAAATATGAAACAGGCTGATGGACACACATTTATCTGTCTGTCCTTCACTTCGCTTCCAGTTTAACAAACTGTGTCCACATTTATTTACGACACATTAACTCATCAAATACAGCTTCTTGATCAGTGCGCTGAGCTTCAAACAGCGACGCCATGATGCTGCAGGAAACATGGTAACAATACTCAGGTGACCTTTAGCCTCGTAGTCAATCAAATTCCAGTTCAAACACGGCCATTCTGAACAGTTTGTATGTCAACATAAAACGTAGCCTCTCTGTCCACATGTATGTGTTTACAGGCCAGTCTTGCTCTGTCCTGTGTGGTGGTAACACTGACGTCTGATCCTTTGTCAATGCAGCGTCTACGTCTAGTTATTTAAACCTAGATCATGATCTAAACTAAACCCGGTAGTTTTGGTGGCTAAACCTAACCAAACTGCAACAATCACTTCTCAGGAAGCTTTATTTTGAAAGTCTAACCAGATGTTGCATCTTAATTTAAAAGTCAGGTTGAAATTCACAATAAAATCCCCAGAAAACCCAGATCCATGTACACAAATCTAACAGATTATTAACAAACTGCTGTGACTGTTGGTATTTGTTCCTGACTTTGTAGTCGAGAAACTACAGCGTTTTATGCATGTGGAGTCTGAAGTGACCTTGTTGAAAATCTCTGCTCGAACTTTACAGAAAAGGTTGAGCAGCTTGTTCTGAACTGAAGGACGGAGCTGATGTTTTGCTTCGCCGGCGAGCAGACGGAGGCTGCAGCCGTCCTCGCAGATCTTTCCTCCGTCTGAAAGCTGACACGTGTTCTGCTGCAAGCGGAGCGCCTGCAGGCACGACACGTCCGGATCACCATGAGACGGCTGAAGACCTCAGAGGAATCAGACATGATCTGATGTGATCGGCCAGTTATCAGGACGAGAGGGTTTTTATTCACCTGGTTGGGTTTTCTTGATGATGATTTTGTCATATGGTCAGCTGTTGGCTGGTTGGGGAGTTAATTTGTCATGTCGTTGGTTGATTGTTTTGATTGGCTCATCAGTCACTTTGTTGTCGGTTAGTTAGTCAGTCATCTGTCTGTGTTGGTCATTAATTAGCCGCTCAGTGTGTTTATTAGCAGATGAAGATCTCATCAGACCCAGAAAGAACTAATCCACAGCCTCTGTAGATGGTTTATGATCCCCAGCACTTTCCAATGCATGAATAAATGAAGGAAGCTTTTATCTTTTCGACATCTTCTTTGTGCATTCAAGACTTTTAAATCTTATTCATGAACTCAACTTCCTTACTCTTATTTCAAACATGTCAGTCCTGCTCAGCATCACGAGTCCCGGCGGCACCCTCAGCGGTTCTGACCTCCTGTTTTCAAGTGGTTAAATTTGTTAAACGAGATAATTCGGTTGGTCCGTCCTCAAATTTCATTTTTTTATTCGTAAAGTGTCACCCTGAAGAGCGCTGTCGGCGACGTTTAACAGAGTTCCTGCTCTCGCTTGTCACCTGTCGAGAAATCAGGCTGAAATCTTTCATTTTTAAGCACCGCAGGTCTCCATCACAGCGTTTCTACTCGGGGAGTGTCGGAGGAAAGTTGAGGCACGCTGAGTGATGGAGCATGAAAAAATAATTACTTTTAAGGGCATCTGTCGATTTTGTGTCGTTGTTCAGGAACCTGTAAACTTTTTGAGGCCACCAAGGAATCTTTTATTTATACAACTTACAGTTTGTGCTGCATGCTGTATTTTCTTAATGTCTTTCCTTCTGGATCTTTGTGCTTGCAGTTTGCTTTACTTACTACTATTTAAGTACTGTAGTCACTCGCTGACCTTCACATCTGGATGATGCTCTCAGACGATCATCACATCACAAAGTATAAAGTTGTCTGTTTCCTCATTGAATTAGGAAGTCTGAATTTTAAAGGGTAGTGTGTTTTTTTGCACCGATGAAACATCTGCTCTGCTCATCTGGTCTTCATTTTTCTGTGATTTTAAAAGCATTTTCCAACTCACTTTGCTTTCTCGCTCTTTAAAAGACTGTTTTCTTAAACTGGAGCTCTGTTCCAAAACATTTAACAAAACAGAAACAGCAACTGGCGTACCTTCATCATATCAGACCTTCATCATCACTTTAACACCGGGAAACAGTTTGGTTAGTTTAAGCACCAAAACAACTTAGATTCATAAGGTCACATAAGTGAACGTTGACTTTTGGTTTCACACGAGACATGAACAGCGACCTCCTGGGTCAAAGTCCAACTTCCTCCCTATGTAGACACCTGTAGTCACCTGACTTCCTCCTTTGCTGCCATCACAATTACTATGACCACTAGAGGTCACCACTGTACAATAAACATGAATATGGGTCATAATAAGCTGCAGGCACAGACGTCCTGTACTTCCACACGTGCGTCCATTAAAATATATACAAAGTCTTGCGAGATCGACGCCATGTTTACATGCTACCGGCTACATGCTACAGTTGACATTTCGGCTAAAAACATGGTGAAAATGGCGTCTTTTGTGGTTAATTTTTAATGTCGCGGCTTGCGGACACTTGGATTACACCACACAAGCAGGATGGAGACATTTTGTGTTTGTTTTGTGTGCTTTTTTTAATGTTTTATCCGTAGTCACCATTCACTGCCATTGAAAATCAGCTGACACACGAAACACAAAATATCCTTAAAAGTGGCGTGCTATATAAGCAATATCCATTGAAATCATGATGTTTAGTCGGAAGACAGTTTATTCTGGATCAATAAAGACCTTCAGTTTCTGTTGGAGCCAGTGTTTAGTGGCCATTTGAGGAACTGCAGTCAACAATGACAGTTACTAATTCCTGATGAACTACTTTTTCTAACCTTAATAAGAGCTGATAATTATATGGAGACCTCACATTGCTCTGCAGAGAAATGAAGCATCGGCAGTCAAATTGATTTGAGAAGATTTATTTTTCGGTGTCTGCTGGAGGACTCCAGGCCAGGAGCGATGAATCTTCCAATAGCGGCCTCTTAAATCTGTCTCCCTCTCTCTCTCCTCGGCCTCCTGTCCCGTCCTGGGTGAGTGCCTTAGCAGGCCGGCTGATTGATGGGTGTAATGGGCTGTCTATGGACACAGCAGCCTGCCAGTCTATCCCTTCTATTCTGACCTGGTTAGAGAACAGCCTGCCTGCCTGCATGGCACATAAACCTGAGATTGGAGGAGAGAGGAGAAATAACAGGGAGAGAGATGAGGAAAAAACAGGGGGAAGGAGCGGAGGGGAAGAATTATGGGAGACTGAGGTATAATACTATAAATATCACTGGACTTTTAGTTGTAATTAAACCAAAATCAATAAATAAAAGCCCTGACATAAACAAAAAAAAAGTCCAGTTTCTTCCTCTGTCTATTTTTCTCCCTCTGTCTCTGACTCACTGGGTTACAGCAGACATGGGAGTGAATGTTTTATGCATGGGAGCCGGCCAGGCGGGCTGAGCTCTGCAACACTGATTTTCAAGGCCGTTTGGTTTGTACTTTCACCACCTGTATCCCAACACTTTTATTATCACCACCTGCATCCGTGCACTTTATATTTCCACCACCTGTACTCATGCAATTTGTTTGTATTTTCACTATAAACAATAGATGCAGCAATTATGAGCAAATTTGACCCATCAGAAATAATCAATATTTATTTATTAAACAGTGTTGAGGGTAAAATGTTGCAGTAATATATTCATTTTAGCAGTAACAACGTAGCATAATGCAATATTATTACATTTACCATGTCATATAATCCATTCCCAAAGGTTCCATCTTTATTTAGAAGGAGGACCACAGAATACCAAAAAAAATGAAGCAAAATACTACTAATTACCACTATGTTCAGATCAAACACATTAAAAACAGAAAGTAACAGTTGCATTTTTGTAACATAAAACAGCAAATATATCCAACAACTGAGTCCAGCACAAGGCATGATGGGAAATGTTGAGCAGAGAACCAGAGAGCAGCACGCTCTGCTCCACCTTCCTTAATCTTGATAAATCAGTTTATTCGGTGACAGAAATGACTGAAACGTCCTCATGAAGTATTGAAATACAGGTTCGTTTGTGGTGATAACGCTATAAAATAATGATAATCTTCTGAGGTTATTGTACTTAAAGTAACATAAAAGTAGTGTAACATATTACACATACAGTTAGTACTGTCATACTGCAAAGTAACTTATTACTTTCAAATGACAGTAACTAGTAATATGTCATGTTTTTCACATTTTTGAAACTAACCTGCCCAGCACTGATACTATATGATCAAATTTAACTTACATTAAATTCATCCTGAAAGAAGGGAAAACCAGTTACTTTAGTCTTATCAGTCTCATAAGATATACTAAACTTTGATAAATGATGAAATTAATAACTGTCCAAAAATGTCCACATCATTGGCCAGTAAAGGTTGAAGGCTTTTGGAGTTGTGAATAGTCGAGGTTGGCAGCATTAATTCTTTGGCAACATTAAACCAACAGACATCGCAACAATAAAATCTCAGTGAAACCAAATCAATATCCATACATTGATAAAAGTCAAACAGTCCCGTGCTCGACAGTGTTGCTATGCTAGAGGAGCTTTGATGAGACGGTTTCTTGGTGAGCTGTGTTCACTCAGCTGTTCTGTCGGGGCATCCTGTGTCCTGGTTGTGCAGGTTGGAGGAAACCAGTCCCTCCTTTAGCATCTTTGTGCTAACTTGCCTTGTTGCTCCTGTTGTTTGTAAAGTTAGCTGCCAGACTTTGTGTCTCAGCTGTGCAGTCTTTTTAATTCAGTTGGTGGTGGGGTTGGGTATTGTTTGGATTTTAACTCTTCCGATGCAGATTCTGCTCATCAGTTCTGGTTCTCAGAGTTAATCACCACAGGAAAAATATTACCTAAGCTAAGCTAACACTAGCTAGATAACCATAATGGCAGTGGTCTGTGGGAATTGCTGGGAAATAACCATGTGTAGGGTGTTTGTGCAGTGTTTTTGTATCAGACTTTTGTGCAATGACTTAGATTTAGGGCATCGTGCAACACTCTTGTGAGTGTAGTTTTTCAGGGGGAGTGTATGGATCTTATCTTTTCTGATTTCTTCATTGGAGGCTTTACTGAGGCTACTGTACTATAAAGATAGAGTATCCTGTCTCATGCCATATGTGCGACAGCTGAGTGGGTTAACTGAGAATAATGCTACACTTTTAGTTTTTTAGTAACACCAATGGGAAGACGTGCATACATTCAGCTTGCACGTCTGTAGGTGCAGACAGATCACCAGGTGAATTACAGGAGGTGTTTGCAGAACACGGTTTAATTTGAAACTAGAAGGAGTGAAATTGGTGCAGGAAAAGTTTTTTTATTCCCTGATTATTCCTTTGGAATTGCAGTTTTGGATCGATTCTTATTTGGAGTAAGTGCTCAAGAGAAAAAACAATCTGCAGGATAGATTATAAAGTGCACAGACGAGCATTAAATGCTCCTGCAGTGCTGTTACATGATGAAAGTTGTTGTATTCTCCTGACACTTCATATGTAACTCTGTTGTTGTTGTTGTTGTATAACATCCTGTTGTTTAATTATGTCTGTGTGTATCTCTGCCTCAGCGATTCAACAGTCTTATTTCCTGTAATATTAGACCACAAAACAAAAGCCTGATCCACAGACAGAGCAGGCCAGTTGTTGGCATGGAGAAGCTCCGCTGGCCTGCTCCGTCTGTCTTCTCCCTCCTTCTTTTTCTTTTTTTTATTCCCTTCCCATCTCATTTGGGTCTCTTCGTTTGGCAGGAAACAAACAGATCGATAAAGAGCCTCGGGTTTGCCTTTAAAAGATAAGAATGTTTTGAAGTGGACTGAAAATGGCTTCGAGATTTGAAAAGGCGGCCGTCTTGCTTTGTTTTTATTGATCATCTTTTTAAACACATGCCCAGCGGCCAATTATGGATGCAGCTGGACACTGTGGGGAGAAACACAGTGAGCGAGTGAAATTAGATATTACCAACCCATCATCATCTTCATTACTGGGAGCTCCTCTTTACCCCCCGAGGGCTTTGGACTCACGATGAGTGTTCCTCCTCTCTGTTTCAGAGCTCGGGCTAATAAGCTGCCATGTAAGATTTGCTTTTTTTCACCCATAAATTACTAAAGAAAGCCTAGTTAGAAGAAAACACAGTGAATGTAAAAACAAGGTCAGTTTTCCTAAATTACTACAAGAAACTTCTCTCACTTAGCCCATTGTCACGGTTATCAAGCAGAGTCGCAGGAAAAAAAACAAGATAATAGACCCAAACACAAACTCAGACAGAGCTGGAGCCGTTCAAATAATTTAATGAACTCAAGCTTACAGATGGTGAGAAAAGCACAGGTCACAACCAGATGAAGTCCAGAGGCCTGCAAATGAGGCAGAAAGTCCAAAAACAAAACAGAAGTCCAAAAAGACTGGGTGGGAAAAATGAAGGCTGGGACGCTTGATGCAGAGATGAAAATGAATTTGCAAAGACAGGAGTGAAACACGCAGACTAAATACACAGGGAGGCTGATCAGGGCAGATAAACTGATCAGTTTTCTAAAAAGGAAGGAAAAAAGACAAAAGTAGTGAAAGTACAGCAACACAAACCAAAAGAAAAGACAAAATAAAACAGGAGACAACTAAACTAAAGACTATTAGTTTAACACCTGCAGAAGCCAGAAATGAAAATGAATATCTACTAAAACTGTTGTTTGAGTATTTATCACTCCAGTGCTGAAAACATGAGATAATTAAATAATTTGTGTATTTAAATAACAAGCAAATGAATAATTAAACCTCACAGGGGATCCCCAAGGCTTTGTCTGCTCTCAGGTTATCACAATTAAATTTGCACATGTTAACTAAAATAACTATTAATACAAAAATCTTTATATAAAACTGTGATAATGAATCATTATTATTTTGTAAAGTGTGTATAAGCCCACTCTGTTGGGTTTTAAGAGAAAAAGTGTCGAGCTTATACTCGAAAAGAGACATCGAGGAATGGAAACAGTGATAACTGATGAGGTCCATTTTGGACAATACAGCTTTGAAACAAGGAAAGGCAAGAACTTCAAAATAAATCAGGAAACAACTAAACTAAAACCCAGAACCAGGACACCCGTGGGTTTAACACGTGCTGCCTCAGTCCTTCCTCGCTGCATTAAGGCGCTACAGAATTCATGATCATCTTCCAGCCCAGAAAGAAAATATCAGAACTGAAACTTCTCAGAACACGTCTGCATCATAGTTCACTTCTTCTCCCATTGATCCATTTATTCTGTTTGTTCCAAATGCTCAGATTTTTCTTTTGCAAAAATCCACTGCTTCTACCCATATCATGATAGTATTTAGTGTGGAAGAAAAAGATTCAGTATGTCCCAGTACACAAATATGTCAAATGCAGGCTGCCAACATTTCATGCTAGGGACTGTGATGGATGCATGAGCAAGGGTCAAAGTTCAAGGTGCAAGGGCAGCGGCAGCATGCACCTCGAGTAAAAAGAACATGTTCTTTGCACATCTCCAGCTCTTATACTGATCACAATCACTGCTTCCTAACAAGTCATCAGGTTGGATTCAAAGACACAACTGTACTGTAGCTCCTGCCTCCACTGGTAACACCACAGAGTAAAGAATGAATTTTAATATCAAGGAAAAAGTCAGTTATGTGTGTTTAAATGTAATCAGTTCTCATTTAGAGTTACTTTGTTATTCTTAAGCCTTGGCTGGTAAAATAATGAACATGGAAATTTAGTTTCTTGTCTTTGTACACGTCTTTTCTTCGTAGGTCTTTCCTCAAATCCCACTTCCTTCCTCTTGTCACATCTTTACTGTGTTTCTCTCACTTTACAGTTAAGCCTCTTTCTTCATTTCTATCTCTCTCACACTCTCTAACGTTCACACACAGTGTGTCCCCTCCACCACGCCTCACATTTCCGTCTCTGTGGCTGGTGATCGTTCCGCTCTAAAGGGCAGCACCAGCAGCATTTTGTATGCTGTGTGTGTGTGTGTGTGCGTGTGCAGACAGAAATAGCAGCTCCACCAGTGCTTCTGGCCTTATCGACCATCAGTGACGCTGCAGACAGAGCAGTCTAGCACAGAACAATGGCTGTGTGATGCTCAGATATTTGGGCTCAGAGCATCCGGGAGGAAGAGCTGAGGCGGGTCACATGACCATGAGTCACTTCATTCTCCAGGTACCGTGAAGCCTCCAGAGACTCAGACACTTGGTGGGATTTCCGGCAAATAAAAACTTCTCAGAGTTTGTGTTGGATTGTATCTGACAGCTGTGTGTTAAACTTTATTTTCTGCTCGTTGTTTCCTGCATGTGACAAAGAAAGAAGAGTTTGTTAGTTTTGGCGCAGAGGAAGTGACGTAACGTGACCGTGACAGATCCATAATTGATGCGTTCACACTGAAAAGCTTCAGTCGACAGTTTGATTTTCCTCCATTGAGCCTGTAAACGTCTGTGCGTTCTGGATTGATGGTGTTCACTCCTGACTTTATGGGATGTAATGTTTATGTTGGATACTTCACAGTGTACACAGTGTGCTTTACACAACCGACTCATTAAAGAACCTACAGCTTCTCTCAGTCTTATTACAATATTACAGTACACAAAGTGAACTCATGTTGCATTTTAATACAATAAATTGATTCATTTTTGTCTCCTACTCGAGTCGAGTCTGGATAAACTACAGTTATACAAATAAATGCTTTTTCAAACATGGCCCTAGTTTTGTGGGACAGGGTTTTTATTCTTTATTTACCTTTATTATTGGACACATCCGCCTGATATTTTTTTGTGCACATTTATGACTGTATGCTCAAGGACCTCTGGAGGTTGCAGTGACTTCCAGTTTTTGACAAACCTGTTTTATTGCCTGCTCTGTTTTATACCGCCATTAATTGCTTTATTTGGCATTTTATGATAATGCATGATGGCATAACAAAAGGCTTTTCTGCAGTCGGCTTGGCCACATTTTGGCCTCTGTCATGGCACAAAAACTGAAATCTGAAATCCGTGGAAAAATTTAGGCTCATCATGAACTGCAGCATCTGCAGATTAATTACATACTTGATATGATGCTGGGTTGCAATACCACTAGAAAAAACCCATCAAATTAAACTGAGATTATATACAACAACACTTCATTAAAAAACTGCATACTTCTAGATAAGAAAACTTAAACTTTACTATACAATAATCCTCCATCTGGCAGTTGTGGTGCCAGTGCAGTAGGTGCTTCACCATCTGTTTCCTCTCCTGAGTGGAGAGAGAGAGAGTGGAGAAATTCACCATGTGGATGTCAAACTATCAGACTCCCTGTGTGCTGATGGGTGGGGTGTTGGTGCTCCACTTAGCAGACAGTAAAGAGCTCTGCAGGATAGAAAAGCCACAATGAACACAGACAAATAATCAGCTTCTCTTACAGAACAATCGACAGAGCTTTAATATTTAAAAACTCTTTTATTGCAGCTGCTGCAACCTTCATTAAACGTTGGTGACATGCACGCTCAGCAGAAAACTTGCTGCATAAATAAAAAAAAGTAATAACAGACTATTGGACCTCACAGGGGAGCACAGGAACACTAAAGCGAGTTTCGGGCTGGCACTGGTGTCTGTCCGGACTCTAGTTTTAAAAGGGTAGCACATATCTACTGCTGTGACCAATTACAGCCGCATGTTCCTCTGTGTTGTACCATTCAGTTCTGTCAGAGCAGGCATGTGTGAGTGTGATGGCCTGCGTACGTTAATCAAACAAAATGTGAAAAAAGAAAATGTGCAAAAACATCTGGAATCCTGGTTAAACCTGAGGCCCTGTTTCCACCTGGTATTAACATGTGTCCTGGGTGATCTGATCACAAGTGGTCCACTGTGAGCTCAGGTGTGAACGCACCCAAGATGCACTGAGCTCCGATTGCTGGAGTCTGGGGACTCTTCCTACCTGTGACGAGTAGTGAATGCTTCAAACAGACATGCACGGTTACGGTTTAAGTTATTCGTAAGATTTGAAGATTACCGTCACTTACCTGATGTCCTTTAAGTCCACACGAAACAGCTGTGAGATCTCTGTTTGGTTCAAGCCAACCCGTTCCCATCCTAAATCATCTGATGCTGCTAGACAGCCTCTTTTAACGAGGGGTTAACGGTTGAATTTTGGGTAGATTTAGGCACAAAAACATGGGTATCATGCACATCTGTATGAGTCACCAAGGGACGGTGTCGAAATGTCAATATGTGACAAGTTGTGACTGAGAACAGGATGAATCAACATCGTCTGTTTCAACTGATTTCACCACTGAACTAGTAACCACAATATCCTAAAAGTCACCAGTTAAAAACAAGATATTTGGTCTTTGTAAACATTAATGAGTGTGTTTCTTTGCATGTAGAGGTGGGAAATGAGAATGGAATTTTGGCAGTTTGAAGTAGTATATTAAGCAGGAATCCTGGGTAGATTCAGCACTGCTGATATTAAACCTGCTCTTTGACCTCTAATTATCTTCCAGACGGGCTGGTGAGGGGAAACCATTTAGTCATGGCAACATGTTCCACCATGTTTGTAGGTCCAATTTTCACTGGAAAGAAAAGTCTCAGTTCTGTATTTTACAGTTTTGATTTGTTGGGTTTTTTATTTTGACAAACAGCAGCCTGGTCATTCGTTCAAACACTAAAAGCTGTGTGTAATGTTTTCAAGCGACCTCTTGTGTCCATGTGAATAATGGCTTTTTTTCTCTGAGAAACAACTCAATTTTTCTGGAGAGAGAAATTATTGTTCCATCCACCTCCCGTCAATGCCAGCATCTCATTGTGTGGAAGCTTATGAAGCTGCCTGAGAGAGAGCAGCTGATCTCTCCATTGGAAATAATGACCTTGCTCTGCACAATAAGAAACTAGCGCTTTTGTTGTGAAAGCCCAGTTAGGTATCGATCGCTGGATGCATTTTTAGCAGTTGAAGGTTTTTCTCAGTATTTCCAATGGCCACAAAGTGCTTTTGATTCTGCTTTCACACTTTGCTTCAGGACCCTGTTCCTCCAGCTTTATAAAAACAAAAATATTCAGCAAAAGAAAAATCACAGCTTTAAACTTTTGTTAGTTTTGTTTGCAGTTGGTCTGCTCTGCTCTATCAGCCATTTTGAACAGGACATTGTATCTTGATGACCATGTTTAGGGTTGTATTCAATATGAACATGTTGCAACAATCATTTTCTTGGTTGAACAATGTCAGCCTGTCCTCAGGAAAGGTGCTGTTAGGTTGTGTAAACAGCTTATTACTTATTTAGGTTTACTGTTGGGCAGCAACCTTGTGTCTGTAGTGATTATGACGGGGACAAAAGAATAAAAGTATGAAGTTGTATGAAGAGCAATAAATAAAGTGGTCAGGGTGTAGGTTTTGGTACTGAGGCTTCTATAAGACCAGACAGAATCCAAAGTCATATTTCAGTGCCTCATTTTGATGCCACACGCCTGAGCTGTCGATTGAAACAGACCAAATGTGCCTAGTTAACATTACAGCAACAGTAACTCTACATGGACCTGGCAGCAGGTAGACCTATGTTACCAAAAAATGGTTAAAATGCTGAGCTAAACGAGTCTAAAGTGTGGCTGAATTTCACTCGAAAGGATCCCAAAACCAGGTGGGATGTGCATCACATGTTAAAAACAACATGTGTGTAACAGAGGGAAGCATCTGGTGATGCTTGGGGACACATTTGTAAGCAGAGGTATGCACCGAGCTTGTGTCAAGCTCATTAGCCAGCAGTGTGTGCATCCCTGGCCCTGGTGATGGGGTGCATAGATATAAAACACCAGATGTGATGTGTCTGGCATGTAAGTGAAGGAGAGTGTGCAGCGGACTGGTGGTGTGAAGCATCACAGAGCAGAAACTTGTGTCAGTGTGGCAGTAAATGTACAGTTCAGGTTACAGTGTGTCAGTTAATAAACGCTGCAGCTTCTCAACACCAAGAAAAGTCTTGTTTGTTATTTCCTGAGTGCTGTAAAAGTGACAGGGTTAGTCCTGAAGTAAGCTGAACAGGAAAGGCTAATGTTAAGCTAATGCTAATAATTTTACAACTGTTGTGTTCCTCTGAAGTCCTCATTAACTGGAGACAGCGTCACAAACATACATTAAGACATTTTATATTTGAACTTTAAGTGTTGAAAATCTGCGCTGTGTGGGGTCACTGAACAAAAAAGGAAGAAAAAAAGTCAGTGTAGTCTGTCCTTGACATTCAAAGATCAAATCCATAGCATGTGGTCCATAAAGAGCTTTCTGTCCCCTCTGGGCTCCTGTAGAGTCTTGTCCACACAGTGGAAGTCAGCGTTCTGCACAGTGGGACCGTCCGCATAGTAAATCCATACATACATACACACTGTTGCCAAACTAAATCCCTCTCATCCTCCACATTCTTAACACTTGATCCGCTGTGTTGACGCTGATATGAACACGGACACAGAGGTCTTACTGAGACAAACGGAGCGTTTGGCTCCACACAAACACTGGCTACAGGGTCACAGAAAGGACAATAAGCTTCATCGCGGCCGGGACTTTATTATTCAGGGCGGTTTTCAAACACGAGCTGACGGTTTGTCCAATAACACGTCTTTGACTGAAATGTCAGGCCACCTAATAAAAGCCAGATATGATGAGACGTGATGAGGTGTCATGGCAGGTAGGGACATCATCCTGAAAACAAAAGGTCACAGGTTTGATCCCTGCCAGGAGGCAATGATTTGATGATTTGCAGGTCAGAAGACATTTAGACGTCTCGCTTTTCACCAAAATTTTGTCCAGTTTTACTGGAAGTGAACATTTTTTTGGCACGGACGTACGGAGCGATCAATCTGGCAACTAATCAATCAGTTTTGTGGTCCATCGGTTTTCTGGGATTTTATTGACCAAAAGATTTATTGATTAATCACAAAATAATCTGCACGTTAATCAGAATGAAAAAAGTTGCAGCCCTAAAAACATAATCACAGAACTTTTACTGAACATCATCGAATATACTCACAGATCTTCTGCTAACTGGAGGCTGAACTGTTTAAATTCATTATGCCACTAACAGTCATCATTACTGTGAACCACACCTCCCTCACACACACACACACACACACACACACACACACACACACACTACGGGGTCAGCAGAGGGACAAATTTGTCCATGTCCTGTTTTCACCTTTTACTATAACATGCTCTGTTCCAGGCATCATGAAACGCCTGGACAACTACAGCTGTGGCCACTTCTGCACACACACAGACACACAGACACACACAGACACACACACACACACACACACACACACACACACACACACACACACACACACACGGGTGATCCAATGAACAACACCCAGCAGCTCCACCAGCAGCTCCACCACAGTTTGCGTTTGTGCGACGACTCTTTGTCAAACTTCTGCATAAAAACGATGAAAAGGTTCATCGCTCATCTGGGATTTTCTGTCTTGTTTGAGACGAGTGTGAAGTCGTAGAAACAATTATTGAAATCATTCTTTTGTTTCACTGTTCAGCAGAGCGTGATAATAATACTCTATTTATGAAATCATCTGTAATTTTCATGTTTTGTTTCTTTATTCATTTTCCTCTCATTCACGCGCACATTATGTCAAACTCTATCATTATCTGTGGGTTATTACAGCTCATTATCAGCCGTTACAGGCCTACAGTTTATTTCCACAGTGATAAGGCACAGAAGGAACCAGATAAAAGAAGATGATAAAAGCCCAAAATGAGATTCAAACGACTAATTTGTGCAGATGAGATTAAAGAAACTGATTCTTTCATTATCTCAAACATGGTGAATTAAAGTCGTATGCTGAATAATTCAGTGTTGGATCTTGAACCTTGAAATAGGTTCATCAGCACTGACAGATTTTTCTGGTTGAAGTGTAATGAAGGTGAAAGGTCAGACTTTTCTGTCATCACAGTCTGACCCACACATCTGCGTCAGTCTCACTCTGGCTGCGGCTCAGGAGGCGGAGCTGCTCGTCCACTGTTCATAGGGTTGGAGGTTTGATTTCCGGCTCCTCTAGCTGAGGTGTCAAGATACTGGACCCCAAATTTGACTTGTGTTATGGGAATGTGTTTGCATAGGTGAGCTCCTACTGTTTCTCTAATTGTAGTGTGCTCAGTACTTAAAGATTGAAGATCAAATTGTTCAGTTAGCGACTGTGTGCGAGGCAGAAACACTTGTTATACTTTGAGAACAGCATCACTTCCATAGTTGACAGCTGGTTGTTGTCAGTGATGGAGTGTAAAGTTAAGAAAAAATCAAATAAAAAAAGGTAAATCGAATCAGTGGTCATCATAATGCAAAGAGCCACCATGAGAGCTGTTCTGTCTGTCTGAAGACCTCATTCTCACGCTGCTTATTTCATCAGTCTGACAACATTTACCACAAATGTATGCATTGCGTTTCTGTCAGAAAGATTAATGTCAGCGTAAAAAATGTGGTAAACTGTTGTGCATGAATAATGCAGTTGGTAGATTTAATTTAGATGGCTTTGTCCTCCCCCTGCCTGTGGTCGTAGTGAGAAATAGTATCCAGCTGTGGCGACACAGTCGAGCTGACAGCTGCTATCAACATAGATCATAATGAAGACCAGCCCAAGTTTTTAATAAATAAATAACAGCTTTTAAACATTAATATATGGAATGTGAAAAAAAACGTTGGAAGCCTGATGTTTGATATTTATGCTCCCGCTGCAGAGACGCCCTCATCCCGTGTGCCTCAGATGAGGGTTGATAGGTTTGTGATGGTGGCTGTAAAGCCACTCACAGGCCTTTGATTGGCTTCATTTACATAGAACCTTGGCAGGCCTGCAGGGGAGTGGGAGCAGAGCAGCGAGGGGCGTTCAGGAGCCCCGCATTTGCATTTTATACGCCCCATGCATCACCATCATATTCCGATCACGAGGAGAATCCCAGCAGTTAAATTATACATCGGCCTTGTTAGTATGAGACCTGTTGATGTGCGTATATGTCGAGAGGCAGAAGATGACACACAGAGAGCAGCTGAACGTATCTAAGAGTCATATAGAAACAGACGGAGCAGCCGAGAATAAATCATTCAGCTCATCATCACTTCTTCTGTTCTTCTCTTTGCATTAACATGAAGGATTCGCTCAATTCTTTCAAGATTAATTGTGTTAATATGCACCAAATGCACAGAGAGTTTGCATTAATATCACTTCTTCTTCATCACAGTGACAGTCAGGAGTAGTCCTCCACCCTGTGGTGAGAACCACGGAAGGAAACAGCTGAAGTAAAAAAAAAAGACTTTTGCCAGTGACTGCCAGGATGACACATGACTGGTGGAGAGTACCAGTGATACATACAGTATACTGGATAGGGTTGTTCCCTGATACTGCCTAAACAGCAGCATCCCAAAATGTTATGGTCAGTGGAGGATAGAAATGTCAGTTCTACCTCTGCATCAGGTGACGCTGCAAAGTCTGTGTTATTGTAGCCAACTGGTGGTCAACAGAAGGTCTTTGTGATCAGTGTCAGGAGGGGGAATAATCTGGTGGATTGTGTATTTCGACCTATACGGAGCTAAAACAATCAATCAGTAAGTTGTCACACTAGCTACAATTCTGATACTCAGTTACCCATTTAAAGAGGCAGTACACTGATTGTACCCATGATGATGTGTTTACTTGTCATTGGTCCTGCTACTCAGCCTGTCAAAAAAGTTGTGGCTCTCGCTTTGTCAAGAAAACAACCCTGATGTTACAAACTGTCAGAGTGTGATTCAAGTTACACAGGCCTGAGTCAGACAGAATCAGGCGTTGCAGTGTTTAGTTGCAGGGTTGTGCGACGGTTGAAGCCGGGTACGATACACGAAACAGAGACACAACTATGGATTATCATCATGAACTCTGCCCTGATAGCGCCTGCTTTCAGAGAGATTTCAGGCTGACGAGAGAGGCTGATTGCCAGTTTACGTGATTGGCCGCCACAGTGTGACATCAGTCTTCGTTTCCCCAAAAACTGACTGCTGCAATCGCTGCAATCCAAACAGACAACCTCCGTTTAAATGAATGAGAAGACTGACATTTTCTCCACAACTCCTGAGTCTGTGTGAATGTTGCAGTCAGGTGGCCCGGCCTCTGCTCTGCAGTGCAGGACTGAACTTATTTAAGTATTCCTTTAAGTAAGTAATGAGGCAAATATGCCAACAAACTCTGAGGACGTGTGGATTTTCTTTGTTTCATTAAGTTAACAAAGATGTTCAATTTAAAATGAAAAAACAAAGTGGAGACATCACCTTGGACCCTGTGATTGGAAACCTGTGATTGACACTTGTTTTGCTATTTTCTGACATGTAATGAGAAAATAATTGGCTGACTAACTGACAATGAAAATAACTAGTTGTTGCACCTCTGAACACCTTCATGTGTCGCTCCTCTGGTTCTCCCTCAGGTCAGGACAGGCTCTGCTATACTTTGCTGCTCTCGTAACACTGAGTTTGTTTTCGGTCTGAAAATAAAAATGAAGAAAAAAGAGAAAGAGACACAGCGGAGAGCCGGTTTTGAAATCTAGAGTGAATACAAACATCTGTTCAAGCAACCGCCGAGTCTTTGATCCTGACCAACACAAATCTTACAGATCTATTTTAGGCTCCGAACTTGGCTGAAAGCTGCAATAGACGATTTCACGCAGTGAACGGGCTTCACACTGCTCAGAACAAGAGAGAACTAATAGAATATTTGAGGCTTTGAAGGCCTTAATTATCCAGAAATCAAATAATATTACATGACGAAATGAACGGCCTTGTTCGCTCCGTATGACAGAGGTGGAGCTCGCTGGGAACTGTCTCCATTTTCCCCAAAAAATCTTTCCTGATCGGTTAAATTAGGCCCTCGTAGTTACAGTAAACACAAGTGTGAGTCTGTGTGTTGCGGTGTTTTCCTCCATCTTTGTTTCCTGGCCATTAGTTACCAGCGTGTAAAAGGTTAGAGCAGGTGTGTGTGTTTTATGGATATTCAATAGAGAGAGACACCACACACACACACACACACACACACACACAGCAGGAAGTGTGTGTTCCAAAGCTAAATGTCACACCTGTCATTGGCGATGTGGATGAAAAGGCTCAATTATCCGTCCTCACAAACACACACCGTCATCTCTCTCCCTGCTTCTTTTTCTCCTCTCACTCTCTCCCTCCATCTGCTTCTCCCTCTTTAATTCCTCCATTCTTCTCTTCAGCATGTGTGTAGGTAATTAAAATGTCCTTTCCAACAGTCTGGTGATAAATGAACTGAGCTGTCAGGGAAACGCCTCCCACTACATCACAGATTCTTCTTCTTCTTCTTTTGTGTGTGATTTCGGCGTCACGGTTCAGGGAATCTTCTTCATTAGTGTTCACGGTCGCTCTATACGCTCAAACTGATGCCTAACAGCAAATGCAAGACTACAGAACACACATCAAGGCGTCTCCACACTCCAGAGGGCAGCAGGAAGAAGTTAGGTTTAAGCAAGCAAGTCAGACGTGCTGCTTTCAATTAAACTGCGGTTGGATTTCCTCCTTAAATTAGGAGGGATTTCCTCAAGTCTGCTGTTTTCTCAGCAGAGAAGAAAACATTCAAACTTCAATAAATTGCACAAGAAACAAGAGGAAAGGTTGTTTTTCAGAATTTCATTAGTCTCTTTTTCATAATGTTTTGAATAAAATCAACTGTGAAAAGCTTGGATGACTTTTTCTTTTGCATAGTCAATAAAGATAAAAAATGATTATTTTGACTGCAGAGAGAAAGATTTGTGTCAGTATGTCATCAACACTGTTTTGTGCGATACACGAATCTCCAGTTTGTCCTTGTCCTCTTCAGGTTTATGACTTATTTCATGATTTAAAAAAAGTGCAAAACTAGACTAGTATATTTTCATTTCCTGATGACAGTTAATCCATCTGCTGCCATGGTTCACCTGCCCAGCTTCTAAAAGACTCCCAGTAAGAAGTGTTGGTGTTTCACGTCTGAAGATGCCCCTCAGAATTGGTGGTAATTAAATAATGTGTTCAAGAGATATGATGGTATTTCATTAAAGGCTGTGTACCAAGTTTCATCCCATTAAAGACAACAGAATTGTCAGAATATTATGTTTTACTGTTACTGTTGCACCTCCTGTTGGTAGAATTGTATGAAGTGTTATGCACTTGTTCTTATGATTTTATGGACAACAGTGACAAATTTGGTCGCAATCCATTTTAGGATTGAAGAGTTACGGCCCGTGTAGTGTGTCAGGTCACACCGCCAAAAGTTTGATAACCAGTTTTTTGTTTGGGGTACTCGAAATATGGTACGTACCAAATGTGGTGAAGATCGGATCAAATCTGTGCCCAAAGAAGCACAAAATGTCTGCAACTATACAACCGTAATTTTTATATGAATTAATTTTCAGTTAAAATGTTTTATTCTGTCTGAGCAGACTTTCACTCAGGAGGCTGCTGTTCGTGTCCCATGTGAAACCAAAGTCAGCATTGACTTATTGACTTAACTTATGTTTGTAACTAGAATACTTTTTTAACTCAAACCATAATCTCCTCCTTTAAACTAATCAAGAAGTTTTGGCGCCTAAACCCGTTTCCACATGATGACGAAGGGCTGTGCGACAAACTCCAGTATGTCTGCTGCTGGTACTCTAACGGGATCCGTGAGTGTTTGTTAGTTTCATCATCAGAGTGCTGGTGTACTAATTTGACTGCGAGACCACAATGCTAGTAACAGTAAACTAGCAGTAGCAGACAGTAAACATAACTACTATGTTTCTGTGATGTCCCAGCTGTCCGTGTATATTCAGGATTTAGTGAGCCTCCAAATCATCAGGTCAAACTTCACTCCTTCACTTTGTGTTTTCAAGGCCCCAACTACTTTCTTTCGCCTGATGTATTTCTGATGCCTGAGTATCTTTGCCACCCACACTTCAACTCTCAAAGCAACCCCCTGGGAAATCATGTGACAGGCTGGAAACCCACTACAAACAGCACTGGGTTTTAAGATTGATGAGGAAAAGGTGAAATTTGTCATATTTTGGCAAACAAAATGTTTCTTGTCACAAAGCGAGCGCAAAGAAAGACAGCTGAGATCTAAATTATGTCACAAGATCGATTTGGAAGTTTCTGAGGATGATTTGAGCAATCAAAATTTTTGGAGTCCATTGTTGCAAACTGACAACAGCTGCTGTCTTCATGAAGAAAGAAACTATAACTCCACTGAAGTGTCAGTTCAGACGGCTGAATCAGTAGCTAATGCAGCTCTACCTACTTCAGTGAAACAGCAGCGAACCTGCTTTTTTTAATCTGCCAAACAGATCTGAAGTGTTTGTACTCGGTGGTCGACATTCGTCAGCAGAAGCAGTTTTGATTTTTTATCTTTTTTGGTTGAAGTTCCCCCCCAGCGCGTCTCAACTTAGCCATACTTGTAAATATTGATTAGTGGCACCCAACAGCGACTGGCTTCCTTTTCCTCGGGTGTGGATTAATTACAGGAGGAAGCCTACAGGCTGCAAATACTCATTAGTCCACAAGACAAAAGTTCTAATTAAAAGACAGACATGATAAAACACTGGTCTGATAGAGATTTCACACTCTGATGACACCGCTGGTGTCTGCGGGATCATCTGCCTGAGGCGGAGACGTCCATATTGTTAAACTGTCACACCAGGAGCATGCTGAGCCACTCGAATGTCTTTGTTTAAGACGCTGTGAAACTGCAGGATTCATCTGTTAACAGACAAAATAAAACTGCAAATATCCCCCAATGCAGAAGTCAGTGTTTTGCTGTAAGATGCAGTTCTGCTGATCGCCACCAGATGCTGAATTTTTAAAAACCATGTCCTTAAAAGGTTTGACCATCACTGTGTTTGAGTTCTGAAAAATGGCACATTGGGACCAAACAAACCACATTTGTTCCATCTTTCTATTTTTCTTCTGGCCCTCTGTATAGTTTTGGTGTGAGTTGCAGAGTTTTGAAGCTGTCGGCTGTAGAGATGTCTGCCTTCTCTCCAGTATAATGGAACTAGATGACACGCAGCTTGTGTCAAAAAGGTACATTTGAAAACCTCAGCAGCAACATATCTTTCCAGAATTCATGACCCACTTACTCGAGATAGTCCACAGACCTTTTTGTGAGCAGTTTCATGTAGGAACTATTTTCTTTCTACTAGAAAGAGATGCCTCTTGACTTTTGCCAACCCCCCTTCTGTCACTGAACTACTTTTATCAGTGGCACAGCTGTGAAGACAGTAAGTCAATATAAAGACTTGGGCACCATCCTGGATGACAAAATGACTTTTGGTGCCAACACTGACTCCATCTGCAAAAGGGCCAATCAGAGACTATTTTTCTTGACAAGGTTAACGTGTTTCAATGTTGACAAGTTTCATGCATCTTTTATTGAATCGATTTTAACTTTTGCAATAACTTGATGGTTTGGAAACCTCAGCATGGTGAACAGAAAGCTTGTTTAACTTTGCCAATAGAACAGTGGCAGTGGCAGGGGTGTACTTTTTTCTGGGAGGGCCAAATCACAGATATCTGAGATGATTTGTTCCCTCAGCTGTTTGGTTCTTAAAGGAGAAACCTGCAGTATATTTACTGTAATAAATCATAAAATGAGCATGAGCTCTCTCTTACATTGACAGACAATTGACAGTTATAAACAGCAGATCAATTCACAGCAGAGGACTTGTCGCCGCTCGTTATTATCAGTTTATGAGGTTGTGTGCATCCTGTGTTCCTGCCGAGCTCCTGCAGCCTGACTGTCCCGGTCATGTCTGGGGAGGAGGAGGTGATCGGAAACAACTCGCTTCTACAAGCTGGTGGTCTGGGTCAGGGGTGGGCAATTATTTTTCATGGGGGGGCCACATGAGAAACTGATCAGGCTGCTTTGGGCAAGACACACAAATGATATAAGGTCCTAATAATGGTTGGTCACCCTTTCTGACTTGCCTTGTGATGAACTCTTGGCTAATATTTTGTTGGCGATGTCCAAAACCTGATGTTTTACAGTGTAACATGCAGGCTGCATACAGGCTGCAATGATAGTAGCAGCAAAAGTAGAAGGACATCATAAACAATGTGGATGTGCAGCACTGAGTGAATAAAGTTACAGTTTAATATAAAAGATTGAGTTCATTAGGAGCTTTCAAAGTAAAGGTCTGTTAATGGGTTAATGGTAAGCAAAATGCTCTTGACTGTCTTTGCTAGATTTTTAATTTTTGGTGTTTCCATGAAGGCCTCACGGGCCACATGAAACCTTTCAGTAGGCTGCATCCAGCGTCCAGGCCTCATTTTGCCGAGGTCTGGTCTAGCTGGTACTGCAGACACACTTTAACAAAGTTCTTAGTGCTTTTATAGTGAATGGCAACATTATCCAATCCAAGAAAACTGACACAAAACATGACATTAGTATAAAACTGTGAGGGGAAAAAAGTCAGAGCTTAATGGACAAAAGGCATTGTTTGTTAAATTTGTACATTTTGTCCAGTTTTTACTTTTCAGTTGGCTGCTGAGAGGTTACAAACTTGGTTACAAACTTGGTTACAAACTTGGTTACAAACTTGGTTACAAACTTGGTTACAAACGTGATTTGAGGTTAGATGCTGTGGGACGTATTATGTCAGAGTGACTGTGAGTAGAAACGTGTGTGAGGTCTTTTGTCCCGGTGTCAGAGGCTGGTGATGACTCACAGTGAGCTAATGAGGGCAGCCGAACGAGTGAAGGAAGGACAGCTGAGAAGAGAGAGAAGAAACAGCTGATTGGCAGGAGGAGAGAGGATAAAAGCATCTCTACGAGTCCAAGAGTGACAAAAATATCACCTTCAGCATAAAAACATCTGCTCATGTTCAGTGTTAGGACGACCTACAACTCTCCATATGCTTTCTTTTTTTTAACTCCTCCTTCATCCACTCTCTTGTTTTGACACTTTTTCACTTGTTTCCCTCTTGTTCTGAAACAGCTGTTGGAGGTCAGACTGACGACCTCCAGAGAAATATCTGCCATGCATGCCAGAGGGGAAATATGTAAAATCAGCTAATGTAGCTGTTAATATATGACGTTCCTGATCATTATTTTATTTCCTCCGACCAACCAGCTACCTGCAATTAGTCACAGTTTGCCTGACCTGGACCTGCTCGCCCTGCAGGTCACGACTCGACCCACACAGCGAGCACTGTGCATGATTAAAATAATTGGTGAATTTAAATTTGGATTTGCTGTTGGTTTGCAGTTTGTGCCTGAGAACCATCTGTTTTAATATTTGTAGATGCAGATGTAACCACGCTAAAAGCAAACAAAACACAAAACAGATAAAATACTGTATGTTTAAAAATGAAGCTGCAATATTTACTCTATAATTGTGTTATTTTGTAATTAAAATGAATTTCTAGGTGAAACTTGAGTTTAAACAGGGTGACTGGTGACAAAACACTTTACCTTTTCAGAGAACTCTGGGTGATATTCATCTTCTCATCTGCCTGGCTGTGTAGTTGTTGGGCTTTTTTTCTTCTTTTTTCTAACAAAAAACATTGCCTCAAGGTGAACCATTAGATAAAGACAGTCTTTTTAAGCAATTCTAACTAAACAAACTCAAACAGGCTGCTGTCAATGTTCACTGGCCTTCAATTTGCTTCTCAAAAAGTGGCTGCAATTTTGTGTTCCCTGCCGGCAGGTCCAAAATAAAACATGTGAGAGGGGTGAAATGCAGAGGAAACTGTGGATTGTTAGGGCTCTTTTCCCCTCCATTATTACTGTGCTGACATTTTCTGAACTTTCACTGGTATTTATGGCTCCTGCAGAGGCCGGTCGCTCTCATAAAGAAAAGTGACGTTCCAGACCAGAAAAGGAAACAGCAGCCAGGAGCAAGAAAAGACACCTAGTGGGTTCAACCTGGCTTCCACCCTGAGTCAGAGTTTAAACATTTAGCAGAGAGCTTTATTCAGTGTGACTCACACGCGCCCATCATGTGCGTGAGGAGCACCCAGTGAAAAGGTTGAGCACCCACAGGGGCTGTGCTCGATGTGAATGTAAACACTGCATGATGAATACCAAGTTAATTGTAGTTATATGAGGATGAAGAGACGCTCTGTATGTTGTGGCCTGTGTCTGAATAAATACTACACAAGGCTGTGTGCTGGTGGAGCAGTAAGGCCCTTCAAACATATTTAATAAGTCGTCCAGCAGATGAAAATATAAACTGCCAAAATATCTAGTGGGAAATAAAGCAGGCAGATCCTATAATGATCTCAAATAAAAATAACATGCTTAAAATAAATCGAAGTGAATTTATCTGTAATTACTTTTTATTTGATACTCAGGTTTGCTGCACACAGAGTTGACTTAAACAGCGACTTGTGAGAGTGACATTGAACGGCACCTTTTGTTTCACTGTGCTCGGTACGTAACCACAGAACTACACCTCTGCTCATATGGCTAAAACAACACGTGTCTGGTAGTTGTTCTATAAGGCCGGAGTCAGCAGCTGCAGCCAGATGTTTTCCACCAGGTGGAGACTCTTGTGCGAGCAGTGCAGCAGCGCAAGGCAACGAGTCAACTGTGCAGCCCATCGAATATTGTTTTTCATTGTCATATCTCATTCTGAATATTTGCTCCCAGCCCTGTGGTGTAGCCTGTTATAACTGTAGCAGAGCAGTGTTGCATTTGGTTTCAGTTTTTTGTGTCCGACAGATGACAGTGATGTTGTGACAATCATCACTTTGTTAGCATTCACTTCACTTGGGAACCCATAGGCAAAAACATAAATTGCAGGAATGTGAGCTGACAGATTCAACACATTCTCATGCTTGAACAAAAGAATAGATCTTTGCTAATATCTCATAAAAAGTTGTGGAGAAATTTCTTGAAACTTGGCACAAACCTCTGATTGGACTCGAGGCTGAACTGATTAGATTTTGGAGCTCAAAGGTCACTGCAGCTTCACGTCTGACCCATCAGGAATTTTGGCATTTTTAGCAATAAGTCAAGAATTAATGCACAAATTATGACAGACATGTCTAAAATAATGAAGTGATGATATTTTACATCCAAACGCTCAAAGGTCACCTTCTCTGTGACAACATTATGTTCTGCTAAAACACTTTTCTGGTTATTATTCACCACTATAACTCAGGAACAGAAGGGGAGATCGTGATGATATTTCACATTTTGTCAGACACTGAACTGGTGGCACTGATCCTGTTTGCTCACCTTGAAACTGTGCTGAGATCTTCAGAGATCTTCTGTGCTGCAGCCAGGTTGATGTAAAGCATCCATGTTTTATAACACATAGCTTCTTTGGAGCAACATCCATATCTGAAGCATCGTAATCCACCACCAGCTCATTGGTTTTGGTGATATTGAGCTTCAGGTAATTGAACCACATGATAAAATGCTCTTGATCAGTCCTCTGTAAACCTCTGTTAATACAGTAAGGACAGCTTTCTGCAGCAGTTTCTGTATGTTAACAGGGTTTCCTGAATCTAACTGTGTCTGGGATCATTCAGGTCTGAGTGGAGACGGTGAACCGTCTTTATTCTGCCCAGTCAGTAGAAAGAAGTTGAGTGTGATTGGACGAAATGAATCTGGTATAATGTTCCTGACCTGAGGGTGAGAGTTAAACAGTTGCAGGTTCACTGAAATTAAACAAAACATTCCTCCTTTTTCTGCCCTTTGTGCTCCGTTGGTCAGGTTCACCCAACATGTCCTAGAACTGAAGAAAAGTCTTTTTGTCAGGACGTCGGGAGGCATTCAAGGTGCTGCTTCAGTTTCCTGTACATGGGATAAAACAAGCAACCGAAAAGCCCAGAACTCATTTTTATTTTGGGCATCTGATGTTGGCATTAAGAGTCTCAGCTCAATAACAGTCAGTCAGAATTTTTCCTTCAGATAAAATAATTAGCATCAGGGCTGAGATGAGTCCTCACGAAACTCAAGAAACCATATTACAAAAACTCATTAATGCAAATGTTTTGCATCAAAGCTTTGCTTAATTCATTTAACTATTTACAGTGCAGTATTGGTGCAATGGAACAGTTAATTTATCCATCGTAGTGTGAAGTGCAGTTTTAATTCTGCTGTTACTTTTTAAAGTAGTTACATCCTGAATGTGGAGGAAAAGTTGCAGTGAAAAGACAGATACGAGTTGTATTTTACTCCAAAGTACAAAAGCTGTTGCATGTTGACTGACTATCACTTGTGATGTCTAACAGAATTGTGTTAGTAGTGTACTGCGTAATAATAGAAGGGATCTCCATCAAAGCCTGGAGAATTTTAAAATTTTATGAATTTATTTAGTCCTAACTCTTTTTTTGTTTGCTTATCTAAAATATGACCCAATCTATGACTCAAACTGTGAGACAGAGTTGTGATTGTGTGATCCTTTGCACCGCTACAGTGCACTATTTCTTATCCGATTACTCCATAAATTGATGGAACAATCTGTAGAATACTCGATTACTAAAATAACCGATAGCTGCAGCCCCAGCATGCATGAAAACAGAGTTTTTTAATATAGATGAAAAATGCAGGCAGATCCTTCTGTGTTTATATCACCACTGGCTGTTTTCCAAAGCATAATGTAGTGTTTCTGTTTTCATTTTTTCCCTTTAAATTAGTTTTTCATACCTTTTCTCTCTTGCCTTTAAGGAAGCCATCAGTTTCCTGTGATATCTGTGGAAATCACCTCACAGAGAAACTGCTGCAGATAGATAATCCATCACAATGAACATTGTTCCTGTTCTGGTCTGTTATTTTTGCCAGCAATGTGGTGATAACACCTCGTATAACAACTGCAACAACACACAAACATAATGTAACTCTGGCAACAATAAAAGCAGGGTTGATATTAAGTGTGATGGATTAACTATGGCAGGTCATTTTCAAACGTCTGCAGGTTGAATTTCACAGCATACTGGAAGAAAATTAAGACCAGTCGTTGGCTAAAAATCACACAAACTTTTCAGTTCTGTAAAGTCGACATTATTTGTTGTAAACGGGCTAAAACGTTCAAACATTGTTGTCATTTTCAGTTTTTCTACATGGCTCAGGTTTGTCAGGCTCAGCCTCACGTTTACTGCTAAAATTTACACAGAAAAAACGTTCACATTTGAATTTTAATACAACAATATTGGCAAATATCAGAGATGTTTGCTGCATGGCTCCACAGTGCAAATGTTAGGAATCACAAGCAAAGCAGCCTCTGAATATTTGCACTCTGCCTCAGAAACACCTCGCATATTTCCATGTCATGTGAATCTAAATTAAATCTGAGACATTTTCTGTGGCCAGCGGTCTACCTGCCAATTTCGAGTGACTGCAGAGGAGAGATTGGTGTGGCTCTGATGGATAGAGATAAGCGCTGGCTTTTCTGCTGAGAGGGGACTGTGTCCCCCACAGTGCCTTGCTCAAAGTGGCTCTGGAAAAACTGATGAGAAACTGCGGCTGGCGAGGAGCTCTGCAAATTGCTTTCAAGTCCTTCCACTTGTGTTGTTCCAGTGCTTGAGCCCGAGAAAAGGAGGGATTATTTTTTTCTCCAGCAGATTTCTTGAGGGGAGTGATGACAGACACGCTGAGAGCAGGATGGATGGAAAGACAATGACAGCAGTAGACAGGGGTAGATTGCAGATAGATGCAAATCTTGGTCATGTGATTGAAAAGGGTGCTGCAGGGAGGCATTATAAGAGATGATATATGCAAGGTCAGGAAAGCAGCAGGAGAAACGCTGATTATGTGATTAAAATGGTGCACATTTAAACAAAGAGCTGTTGTATGGGCAAACTTTAAGACAGTGTGAATCAACATAAATTATCATATAAAATAAAATGTAGTAATATAAATAGTATCTGAATTCTGATGAGGTTCATTGGTGTCAAAGGACATCAGAATCCAGGCTGTGTTACCCCAAACACACAAAAACACAAACCTCATGAGTCTGGTAAAGCAGCATTAACCTGAAACACACTGAAAACTGACATGTGATCACAGAATGATATGATGAACATGCCGTTAAACATCCGTTTACCCAACATTAGCATCCAATCAGTTTATGTCCTGATGAATATAAGGCCAATATTCACTCTCCTTTGAGCTCTGGTTTGGTTTCCACCACTGACAGAATAATAACGAGCCTCCATAACGTCGCCCATGTGTTTCTGAAGAGCTGTTTTGAAGTATGGGTGCAGCTGAAGCAGCCAAATTAACTGGCTATCTAGTGGTTAGCCATGTCTGATGTACAGTTGTTGGAAATTAGCTTTAAAAACCCAAACCGTTTTTTGCACCAGGCTGTGAACATGCAGCAAAGTCGAACATTTTAATATGGAGCTCTGAGGGGACTGACTCACTTTTGGAGCCAGCCTCAAGTGGCCATTTGAGGAACTGCAGTTTAGGCACAACTTCATCTGTCAGCCCCAGAGGTTGCAGCTCAGTATCCACCGACTTCTGAGAAAAAGTATATTCCTTTAAACTACTAAATGCTCCAATATGTTCACCGGGTCGTCTCTAACTTTGTCTGTTGGCTGCTGGGCAGGTAACCCACGATCATAGAACCCATATTCAAGTTGGATCAATGCAAATATCCAAAATGAAGTGAAGTCAACTTTTGAAATGTTGCAAAAAAAAAAAATTTAAAAAAGAAAAAAAAAGAAAATATGAATTAGTTGTGATTCCATCAGCTTGTTTGGAGCCAATAAACGAGACTGTGCAAAGTGTAGTTTCATCAGAAGTTGTTGGTTTGGTCTACGCTAATAAAATGAGCGGTCGAGGTTGCAAACCAAGCCAGCTGTTTTCCAACGACCAATAAACCTCTAAGAAGAAGAAACAAAAGCAGCCCCTGGTCATCCACAAGAGAAAACTCAGAGAGAAGTTGTAATTCTTATTCCATGGGCCACTTGGTGCCAACAGCAGAAACAGCCGATGAAGGAAAAAACAACCTCAAGTGTCAAAACTTTTGCAGAGTTGAGGAAGGTTTTTCAGATGTTGCTGTTTCCATCAACTTTTTCTAACGTGATACTTTACATTGTCCTGAAGAAACACAGCTAATGTCAGTGCTGTCTGAATTTATCTCAGTAAATTATTCATCATATATCACATAACCTGCTGAATATATCAATAAAAAAGTGACACCAGTTGACAAATGTGAGAATAACTTCCTCTTTACTTCATTCAGATGACGTGAGGGACATTATACAGACATGTCATTCAGAATCAATTGAAAAGACTGTTTGATTTGAGTAAGATAATAAGAGTAAGCTGAAGAGTATGATAACAAACATTTCCGATGGTTTAAATGTCTTTACCTTTAGTCGTACGGATTGGATTGACTTTACATTAGTCTGCACTGAGTCACATCTGAGCTGTACAGAATACAAGACAACCTTTTCACTGAGCCTGGACACAGTGAGCTGCAACTTTTAAGATTTAAGTAGATCTTCAGACATACAGCAGTGCAGAGAAGAAGAGAGCAGGGGTTTGTTTGTTTTATAAGAACCAAAAGATAACTCTGATGGAGACAGAAAGCCAAAATCCTGCAAAGTGCAATGATGCACAGGGGCTTTACATTCAGACACAAATACTGGAGCAGAATCTTAAACAGTCTTTAACAAAATGTAGATTCTGATATAACAGTGCTTTACTAAAAGTTGTATTGTTTTTCTCAGATTTTCCAGGAGGAGATAAAGATTGATAAGTTGACAAACGATTTGTGGACAGCTGTTTGGACGAGCCGATTAACAGATTCATGATATAAAAATATGCACGGAGAGACGATAAAATCACCTCCCACAGAGCTTTGCCTCGAGTGGTGCCTTTGAAATCAGTGGGGAACTGTGAATCACAGAAGTGCGTATTTTAAATTTGGGGACATAGCTTCCCAATTGTTCCACTAGAGTCACTGACTGTTCCATCCCAAGTGTAGAGGAGGGGGAGGGGGAGCGCTGACTGACAGATGGAGAGACAGAAAATGTAATGGGGAACAAAAACGACAGGGGGAAGAAGTGAAAGTGAAAAAACTCAAAGATTGGGATAGTGAGATGAAACAACATGAGTAAAAAAGGAGTGTAGGAGTAGAGAGTGGCAGCCAGGACTCGGTACAAGCCGGCTGTCAGTGCTAATAGACAGAGAAGGATGGAGGGAGGGGAAAGAAAAGGAGGAAAAGGGGAAGAGATGTTCGGGCCAAACAACCTGTCACCAGCTATAACGGAGCATAACGCAGCACAGCTGCCTTGTCTGGATGTCAGAAAAAGAAACTTCTCTGGCAGTTTGGAGGAGAGTCTGTGAGCAATCTAAATGATGCTCTCAAATGGATAGACGCTGTCTGGTTCAGTGGCACAGCCAAAGAATCGGGATGATGGTCTCAGTCAGCTCTGCTGAGGACAAGTCAGCTCAGATGGCGGATTTTGCAAAACTCAGCATTGTGACTCTTATCTTCTTGTCTGAGGATGTTTATGCTCCGTTGTTTGGTTGTTTTTATGGGTCACAAACACCATACATCCCCACAAGACGCTGAAAACAACTTCCACAAAGATTCTGAAGTAAGTGCATGCATCAGCTCAGTTCAAGTAATCAAGTCTGCTTCTTGATGAAATCTGCTGCCAGCATGACAGTTACCATGAACAAGAAAGCTTGTAAAACTTACTCTTAAAATGTTTAGAAAAGCTCAAGTCTGAAGCAAAGATTACTCCTAGTTTTCTGGACTCATGCCTCATGTGGACCTCGAGAAATTAACGTCAGGGAATCCCTGCACGTTTTGGGACCAAACACCGTTACTTCAGTCTTACTATTATTCAATGTCAAGAAACTGCTGAACATCCAGACCTTAATGTCCACTAGACAGGATGTGAGAGTGAGGTTTGGTCTGAGGGAGTCACAGATAAATAGATCTGTGAGTCGTCTGTGTAAAAATGGAACAAGATGTTAAAGTTGTGGATAATCTGGCCCAGTGGAAGCATGATGTAGATGGTGAATAGTAAAGAGCCAAGAATCAACCCTTGAGGACCATCACATGTGATCTTCACAACTACTGCATTAAAGGAGACTCTGCCTCATTTGTTTTTGGAGGTTCATCATATCATAGTTCTCACTATTGCTGAGATTTCGAGGCACTGCAACAATTAATTAGACTCAACAATCAGTGACCTTTCTCCAGAGTTGTTTGCAGCACCTTTCACGGAGCAGAGAGCATCAGCGCTCTAACCTCTGTCACCACTTTCTGCTAACGGCTGAATGTGAGTTTCACTTTAAAAAACCTGCAAAAAAAGAACACGGATGAAGTTGCTCTTGAGGCTAAATGAAAAAATAGTTGACTTGTTTTATAGGTTAATAAATAATAGTGATGATGAATCAGCCTAATGCAGAAAATTGCAGGAGATCAGGTAACAACAACAGGAAGTTCAGCAGATCTACTCCACTTTTAGAACATATATACTGATTCCTATTGATTTTGACAACTATGATGCACTTTTACAGAGCTGAATTTTTAAAAAGCGAGCCTTTTTACACACTCATTTGGTTCAGACGTGCAAGTAGCAAAGCAAAATCCATTCCAATCAATTTCTTGGTACAATGAGGAAGGCTGAACATGTAACCTTGGACTCCTCTTGAGTGTCAGTACTTTTCAAAAGGACCAGATAACTATTAGTTAAGGTTTCTGAGGTTTAGGCAACTAAAATAACTTGGTTTAAGTTGGGAAAAGATGATTGTCAGAATTGAAGGAAACAAACTGTTGAATTTTAGTTGGATAACAGACACAAAGCAGTTGTCTCTGCTGTCTACGTCATGTGTCTAACAATCCAGCCTGACCTCCTCCCTGAAACTTTTCTGTGCTATAAAAACACTTCTTCCACATTGTTAACTGCACACAACATAAATATAGATCATTCTGAGACTACTTGAAGAAAATGGCCACAGTCATTATTTTTTTTCCCTGTAGAAAGTCTCCTCTCACACAGAAAACTCCTTCTGCGGTCTGCTCAGGACTTAAATGACTGTAGGTCAAGAGCTGTCGGGGCCACAGAAGAGGTATTTTGATACTGATTAGTGGTTTCTGCTTCAGTGACAGAAATGTGGATGTGGAGAAGATTGTCTGTCTGTTCAGAGGAGAGAGAATCTTTCCTTTTTGGTACATGTAGTGTTTAAGACTCGTTCTCAAGATCACATGAAAGTTCATGTAGAGATAGTTAAGCTAACTTTTAACTACTGTCTGTATTTTTAACACAAGTTCTCTTGAGGGTTTGGATAAAGTAATAGATGGTTTTCATTTAACTTTGCAGTCATGCAGACTTGCTTCAGTGTTCCAACATGGACACCATACAGTACTTGCCAACCCTTTGCCCTCTCTCTATTTCCTCCTGGAATCACAACAATACAGCGACACCAAACCAGACTTCCTAACTAACTTCCTAACTTTATGAGGAAGGTTTTGAAGGAAAGGGTTATGCATTTTGTAAAATCTACAAAATGTCAATTTTCTTTTAGGAAGGAGGCAAAAACTAAATGTATAAATGAAAGTATTTTCTACTCCTAAAAATGCTCTTTCAGTGCACTTATTTTGTTGTTTTCATTCTTTAAAAGTCACCTTTTTAAGTCTCTAGGTTGGCACGTGTCCAAACGCTTCAAAGGTGACATAATGTGTGTTACTGTCCATTATGTCACAGCTGTAAGAGAATCAAACCAATGATCTGTTGATCTCCTGATCAATAGTTTAACAACAGCATTGGCATGAGTGCACAAAATATGTTTGAAGCTACTTGAACCATGACCTTAAAATCCAAAGTCAAATCAAACTGCAGCCTCTGATCCCACAGCCGTCCTCACCGTGACCTGCCCTACCCTGCCTCTGATTGGCTGACCCTGAGAGTCTCACTCTAACTCTCCTCTCCCAGCCCAACCAATTAGAAAAAGTATCAGCTTGGCTTCACACCTCCTGTTTGACATTTAACACTAAAAACACAAAGTCTGTCTGCTTTTCCATTAAAATTCTCCCTCCAACAGAATCACTGAACGTTACATTTAAAGGTGAGCCCACTGAAAAGAAGCAGAGTTGAAGTGTTTTGGGATAATTTCAGACTCTCAGTTAAATTTTAAAAGTCTTGCTGAATAGATGGTAAAATGATTACAGCTAACCTGAGCTGTTTTGAGATGAGATGACGTTTGGCTGCAGCTTGCTCTTTCTAAATTCAATGATATTCTCACATCTGTCCTCTGGTTTGACTACATGGTCAAAATCATTGATTTTCAGAATGTAAACTGGAGTTTAAATGTTTGAATTGACCTGCTCTTCAGCTGCTCTGTGAATACGGTAACAGACTACAGAGCAGCTTAAAGCAGCGTTTGTAAAGGTCCATTCTGTAAAACGGCTGTCGTAAATTAGCATTTGCTATAAACACTATGATATTTGCATCAGATTACTGTTTGTCAGCTTGTCTATGGATACTGTATCTGTCCCGATCAATAAATCATAAATCATAAACTAAAATAAACCAATCAGAGGCAGAGTACAGCTGGTCTCGCCAAGAAAAGCAGTGAGATCCATCATAACAGCGAGCAGCATCAGATTAAAGTTAATTATCAATGACAACTTCTGCAGTAAAGTTATCTGTTTGCTGTCGTGCATTGATTATGATGAAATTGTGTTTGGACTGGTGGATAACTGCAGCGGAGAGCTAATCACACATCAGCCCACCACAGTACAGCGGCTGTAGCTCAGGAGGTAAAGTGGATCGAGTGGGTCGTCCGTTAATCAGAAGGTCGGTGGTTCGATGTGACCTGTCTCCTCCTGGTCTACGTGTCAGAGTGTCCTTTTGGAAGACACTTAACCCCAAATTGCTCCAAATTGTGTGTTTGTGTGATTGGGTTTGCTTTAGGTGAGCTCCTGATGTGCAGATGGGCAGCAGACCATTAGTGTGAGACAGCGTGTAAAGTAAAACACTTTGAGTGGTTGGAGGTCTGGAAGGATGTTATATAAATACCGTCATTTTTGATTTAATGTGAAAAACTGCACTTGTATCTGTCCTGTGAGAAAAGCCTCCCTGTGATTACTTTCCCATCCAGTCCTGAGATTTAACTGTCACGTCAAAAAGCTTTTTTATGAAACTTTAAGTGCCCGACAAAACGTCTGGCAGTGATCTCAACATGCAGAAGGTTTCCTCGTAAGATTTCCCCTCGACTGGAGGACAAAGTGTCCTTGTCCTTGAGTCCCACCTGCTGCAGAAGTGCCGCACTAACCTGGGGTTCCTCCACCCCTTTAATATTAGAACTGTGAGCCGTGGTCTTCAGAGAACTGTCGGAGATTCTGAAATATTTTAAAGTCAAAAATGTCCAGCCATTAGTTTTGGGGGGATTAAACACATTTCCTCAGTGGTGGTCGTGACCAGTGATGACCTCCAAAAAATATTTGGTGCAGTTGAGCTCAAGAATATGGAAGTTCATTTCTGCCAGCGAAGGAAAAAAATGTCCCCATGCAAGTCATAATTATGAGACAAAAAGTTAAAATTATGAGACAAAAAGTTATAATTATGACTTAAAAAGTAAAAAAGATATAAAAATGATGACTTTTCATCTCATAATCATGATTTTAAATCTCATAATTTCACATTTTTATCTCATAATTATGATTTTTTATCTTATTATTTGAACTTTTTATCTCATAATTTCACCTTTTTGTTATAATTTTTAAAAGTTCACCTTTTTATGTCATAATTAAGACTTTTTGTCTCATAATTATGAATTTGTGTCTTATAAGTTTGACTTTTTATCTCATAATTTAGACTTTTTTAAATCTCTTTATCTTAATATAATTATGACTTACCATGGGGACATCTGTATTTATGTGTGTTATCTGTCATGTCTTGTTGTCTCCTTGAGTTTGATGTCCTCAAGTTGAGAAACACCTGATTTCAGCCACATTTTTGCAAAAAGTTGTCTATACTATATGTTGTTGTGGATTTCTAAACCAGATGTATCAGATCGTGGACGTGTCTCTGTGCTACATCTCTTAATGTCCAGACTCTTCTAAATATGTCTCTGCTGTTGATGTCATCTTGACGACGATATGATTTTTGACTCTTGGCTCTCTTTTCTTCTTCCCGGCTCTCCAGATATTCGCGGCCTGCAGGGTTTTCTGGACCAGACGTCCCGTCAGGGCGTGGACGTGGCCTTGCAGAGAGTGGACAGGAACATCAGTAAAGTTTTCACCAACCTCTTCACCACCATGAGGACCGAGGAGCTCAATCGGTACAGAGACACACTGCGCAGAGCCATCCTGCTGCTCAGCCCCCACGGAGCGCACACGTTCATCCAGCAGGTCGGTCCTCCTTCACTTCATTGGCTTCACCAGGTGTTTGTACGGAGAGAATCTGTCTGCATGTGTGAGCAGATGAGTGTGTGTGGGAGCAAATACTTTACATATTTGCACACACAAGGAACACAGTACATGTGTGGCATAGTTGTGTATATAAAGTTTGCACAGGAGTTTGCTTCTACATGTAGTGAATGATTGTGTACATGTGGAGTAAATGGGTTTTTAGAGGAGTGTGTGTGGAATATGTGGGGAGGAACTCAACATGTGTGTGTGTTTGAGTGTAGCTTGTGAGTGTTTGCAGAGAAAAATGTTCTCCTGCAAACTGTGTGAAGGAATTGATTCATGTATGTAAAGACATTTGACTATTATGTGTGTTTATGGAGAGTATAAGTGGAACACACAAGTGTGTGAAGGTGATGGATGAATGAATCAAGGGAACAAGGAGGGTGAAGGTGATGTCAGACTGCAAGTTTGGAGAGGAACAAGTGGGTGTGTCAAGGAAAGAGGGAACAAGACAGTGAGAATGTTTGCAAATGAGTGTACATGGGGAACAAGTGTGTGTGTGTAATAGAAAAAATCAGTGTCTGAAATAAACAACCGAGTGTGTAAAGTGAAGAAGTGAGTGTAAACAGGGAACAAGAGTGTCTGTAAAGGGAACAAACACATGCATAAATGGAACAAATCAGCGTGTAATGGAGAAAATGGTGTGTAAACGAACAATTTAGTGTATAAAGGGACAAAAAATGACTATCGCAAATGAGTAACAAATGAGTGTGTGAAGAGATCGAGTGAGTTCATGTGAAAAATGTGTGTCTGTGTTTGTCCAGGTTTTCTGTCCACACAGAACAAACTGGATCACTGATCATATTTAAGCCTGTGCTGTGCGAGCGTGTGTGTATGTGTGCGCCCAGGTGTAAGTGGCCACCTGGAGTGACAGATGGAGCTGGTCGGTCCACACACACACACACACACACACACACACTCACACACACACACATACACCGACACACACACAGAGTAGTGAAGCTTGTCCGAGGGGATGCCGAGTTTTGCTCAATATTTATTACCTGTTTCATTTTTCACTGTGACTCATGTACATGGATCACACTGATGTGTGTGTGTGTGTGTGTGTGTGTGTGTGTGTGTGTGTGTGTGTGTGTGTGTGTGAGTGAGACAGAATGCTTTTAATTATTCACAGGTTCTGTGTGTGTCCTAGATAAAGAAGAAGAGTCAGGATTTGGAGTGTGAGATGTTGACAGCTGATCATTTTCAATTTGTTTTTATAATGTACAGAAAACTGTAGTAATATGGGACTTCAGAAATATGTGTGTGCAGTTTTATATTGTGGCACATAAACAATGAAATGGCTCGTGTTATTTACTGTACATCACAGGCTGCTTAACAACACCGCAGCAGTTTGTAGTGATTCAATTGATCGTGATAGTGATCGATTCAATTAATGCAAATTATTTCAAGATACGATCACAGCAGCAGGTGCAACCCGCTGAGTATTATTACGATGAAAAGACATTTTTAAAAACAGCTGTGGTTCCTGGTACAAAGACATTCAGGTTCAACAGTGAAGCGACTATTTGAAGACGTTGACTGAAGGTTAATGTGACTTTTTTCAGTAATTCATCCACCAGTGAAACATGACTTTAGAGAAATGCCTTCACGCTGATCAATATCATCTCTCTTTCAACCTACAACTTTTCTCATTTGAGCTGTTTGAACAGTGATATTAACCATCAAATATCAACCAGACTTAAACTAGAAATCAACACTGAGATCTCAGTTGGTGCTCAAAATATCAGGCAGCTCACCTTTGAAGCCTCCTTTTCACTCGACCGATCGATGAAGTGAAAACGGTCTTGTTACATTGCCAAAGGGCCGGTCGATCCAATCCAGTAAAATATTTAGTCCAAAACACACTATTACCTCAATAAATACCCATGAACTGCTGTTGCATCATTTCAAAGCCAACAGATGCATGAATCTTCCCTGTATTATAACTTGGTTTTAAAATGGCAGCTGCACTCTGACCTTTCAGTTGACACCTTACTTGATTCAACTTGACCCGTACATGTTCTCCACATGATTTCAGAACAGCTTTCAGTTTACTTTTGATATGTCTGGGATAGGTGATTTAATCTGGGGAAGCGACATGGACAGTGCACTGTGGGTAGTTCATGGTCATCAGGAAAATAGACACACGGACTGACAGCTGTGAAGTCTGAAATCTCAGCAGCCATGGAGGGAACACAGAGGTGGATGACAGCAACCAGAGATACTTTTGAAACTCCTTGCATAAATTAGAAAGTGAATGATCATTAATTGCACCTTTAAAAATGTTTCTGACTTCCAGGATGTGATTTAAAGGGACAGTTTGGATTATTTGATGTGAGATTGTATGAGGTACTTATTGATAGTCGGTATATTAGCTACAGTCGATGGTGGTTGGTCAAATCAACCAAACTCCATAGGCAAAATTAGTCATTTTAAATCAGAGAACTCGGTAGTTGCTGGTCTACTGTTGCATCAGTTTTGTTTGTTTGTGTTTTTGTTTGACTTTGGTGCATCTGAACTGTCCTTTTAAAACACTGGAGTCACACAATAACACAAACAAACCAACAAACTGACGCAGCAGTAGACCAGCAACTCCTCTTCTCTGCAAGGTAAAAAGACTGATTTCTCCTGTGGAGTTTGGTTGGTTTGGAGAGAGTGATGTTTGGCTTGTATAACAGTGGTTTCTCATCACTGACGGTTGTCTGTCTGTGGATGCAGGCAGCACCACACACTTCTGTGGGTGATGATTGAGGAGGATTACTTGTATTTTTGTGTGAGTCTATGAATTGTTTTTTTGTGAAAATCTTGCATAGTTTGAGCAGTAAAAAACACTAAAATAGGATCTGATAACTGTATATGTATGTAGGTATAAATTAACGTGGTTCAGGATGACCTCTGTGTGTGTGTGTGTGTGTGTGTGTGTGTGTGTTAAGAAGAGAGAGAGGGAGGAAGATTTCCCTTCATTGACGACAGCAGCTTTTTTGTGTACAGGGACCTGTATTCCTGGGTGTTTTTGTGCGTGTGCGTGCCTTATGTCTTATTTAGCTGCTTTGTGGTAGTGTGTGTGACTCAGCCCCCGCTGTGCCGGCCGACCTCTGACCTCACAAACACACCCACACGCCGCTCTCCTCATTCATATCGACATCCTGGGCTTCCTTCGTACAAACCCCTACCTGCCTGTGTGTGTGTGTGTTTCTGCCAGTCAAGCTTTGTTGCCATGGCAGCAGGTTTAAGCATTAATGTGGCGCTCTCTCTTTCTTCATCACACTTCCAAGAACAGACATGATTTGTTCTTATGTATCTTAATAAATGTACGGAGGCGTGCAGATGTTTACACATGTTCCAGGAAAGTGTCACATGTCCACATGTTAACACAGGTTCACAACACAGACACGAGCAGCAGCTGAGAGAGAAGACGTGATGTGTACAAAGCTTTGTTTTTCAGGCAGTTAAAAACACACAGAGGTTCATGTTAAAGGGACAGTTCGGTTTTTTTGCAGTATGGTTGAATGAGGTTCTTCTCCACAGTCAGTGTGATATCTACAGTAGATGGAGGTCGACACGTCCCCAGTTTGGAGAAGCAGCAGGAGTGCTGGTGTAGGAAGACACTTACTGTAAAAAAATCACTATCAGTTTGAATGTAGGGGAGACCGGGGATGGTAGTAACACCAACTGTTTGACCTTCAGTAACTCAGTGGTTGTTCGTGCTACATTCCTCAAACTTTGACAAACCCAAACTCTATTGAATGTTGACCACATGATCACAGATTAAGTGAGCTATTATCAAATACAAAGATTTATGTTATTACAACCAACCCCACCACTGGGGTGAGCTGTAACACTGGCTGGGAATATTGTCAGTGTTGCTCACAGAGATGTGCCACTTCTCTACTAAGTTCTAGAAAGAAATGGGAGTGTTTGATTTTGATGACAGGGCGAGAGGGTCAGAAATCTGCTTGCTCAGAGTAAAGTTTTACTTTCCCCTGTACAAACTGTTTTATGTATTAGCTGTTTAATCTGAGGTGGCAACATCTATAAAATGTCAAAATAATGAAAAATTTCCATCCCAGCCCAGGGTGATGTAGTTAAATGTCTCATTTTGTCTAAAACTCAAAGATATTCAGTTTAACCAGGTGATAAACAGAAAAAATAGACAGTCTCCATATTTTAGAAGCTTAAAAAACATTTTCTGTCATTATGCATGAAAAATTACTTCAATCAATTATCAAAATATTTTAATATTATATTTCTTTTTTACAATTTGCCAGCTCGGGCAAGTGAGTTGCCACATGTAGTTGCCCAACATGGCATTTTATTTGCCCCTGGATTGGTCAAGCTGACACTGTTACAACTGATCCCAGTGTTACAAGACCCCCCAGTCTCCCCTATACTTTATTTAGGATATTTTCACTGCTGTGCTTTGCAATCAAACAACCCTTCCTGTGGGAAACAGCTGTTATATGGGCTGAACCAAATTCACTCTTTACAATCAACCAAACTCTTTTCTCAAAAACAGTCATTGTAGCTCACAGAAACAGAAGCTGGTCAACCACTGCTGTGAGCTGTTAGTTTGTTTGTGTGACTTAAATGAATCTGAACTACCAATTTAAAACATTAAAGTCACACAATAACACAAAAATCCTAAGAGACTGATGCAGCAATCGACCAGCAAGCTTTGTGTTTTATGAGATAAAATTACTGATTTTGTCTTTGGAGTCTGGTTGATTTGGAGAGAGTGATGTTTGGCTTTTATGAAGATGATTTCTCATCAGCAAAGTCCATCTGACAGCAAGGTAAAGTGGTGAAAATATTGTAAATATAGCGTTGACTGAAACTGATGTCCACAGCAGTTCATTGGTTAGCTTCCTGCACCGGTACTCCTGCTGCTTCTCCAAACTGGAGGCGTGCAGACCGCCATGTACCTCATACAACTCATACAGCTTCACAAAACCCAAACTATCCCTTTAAGAAAGAAGGAGAATAAAAAGAAGAATGAAAGAAAACAGAAGTCACCCAAACACACAAATCAATTATATTTTCCTACAAATATTTAGTTTTAGATTTCCATTAAAAAGAGCTGCTGCCAATCAGCTTTTTATCAGATATCAGACGTTTCTGCCTACAGCTACAATCTACACATTTCATTTCATTTGCACATTTTACTCCCCTTACTCACGTCTCCCATATGTTTTAGAATTTATTCATTAAGGTTTATTAAAATCTTGCAGTAACAGATGGAGCACTTGCAGCCTGGATGGTCAGATAGATGGTTCACAGCTTGTCAATCAGCTGCACATTTATAACGTCTCATTTTACCCTGCGTGTGTGGAGCAGCTTTCGTCTGTTTCAACAACACCTGCTGTTTTCTACACGCATGATATTTTTCCACACGCACATTCATAAATTGTATACCGCGTATTGTAATTACAACATCACGTGTTTTATCTCCCGCATAGAGGCCACATGTCAGTCACAGCAGTAATGACGGGGAGGAAGTTTTTCTCCCTGCTGTGTTATCAAAGTCCTCTGGTGTTGTCTCAGTGGTCACTCACTGCTCTGTCTTTTTAACAGCAGCAGGGGGTGGATGGTTTACCAGCCTCCTATATGTTTATCTGTGTGTGAAAAAAGACAGAGAGGAGAAAACAGAAGAAATAAGTTAGGCTCAGCAGGAAGCTTTGTCATAAATCACAGGCCAACAAGTCTGTAAATTTGGTGGCCAAATAAGTTTTTGGTGAAATTTTGGTGAAATGTAAACTTCTGTGAAAAATAAAGCAGAAAAGGCAATTAACACAACTTAACATGGGCTCCCTTAACATGTGATGTGGTTCAAACACTCCATCATTTGTGTTTCTGGTTCTTCGACTTCGCCTCGCAGCCTCGACATGTTGGTTGCTAGCTGGTGACGAGAAATTGTTGCTGTTTTCGTAGAACATTGAACTAAAAGGCAGAAAGGAATCAGGATGTTTGTGGGACTCTAACACTCACGATGTGAGGATTAATGCTACACAGATCAGCTCTGAGTTCATCTAAAGGCTACATTGCACACTTGGGGAGTCACTGGTGTAGAAAAACATTAATTAACATTAGATCCTGACCAACCTGACCTTACCTGTCGGGAGACGTTACAGCTGCTGTGCCTCGTGCGTAAATGCACACAGCGTCTCTCTTCTATTTCACCCACCTGCAACCTGGCAGAGTGTTTTTATGACCTGGCCCGCCAGAACCACCAAATAACCACAGTGCTGATATCCTGACTGCTGATGGGGCTAAAGCTTGGGGGCCACCTACATGGAATATTTGGTGGCCACAGGATAACTTTTTGTGGCCACATAGCCACTGGGCCGTGGTTAATGTCAAATCCTGCACCCCTGATGGTGCTGCATGAAAAGTTAAGGTTATTACAGTTCATCCACTGGGGAATATGAACATCTGAACCAAATCTGATGGCAATCCATTCAATAGTTCCTGAGATATTTCACTCACTTCCATGTTATCAGGCGTAGGTCTTACTTTATATCATGATATCAATATGTAAATATATTTTTTTTAAAAATAGTACAGAATAATAAGTCCAACATATGTAAATATGTAAATAGAATTTCTGGGATTCAGACTGAGAAACTGATCAGTTAGTGGGATATAAATGTCTGTTTTTGGTTTAAAAAGTAATCTGAGTAAATTACATAAGTAAAATAAACCCTCAAATCTAATATTCTATATGCCATATATATATAAATGTGCTGACAAACCTCTATCGTCTCATGGTAGACCGTATATGATCATATTCTCCAAACCAACGTGTGTGTGTGTGTGTGATTAAATGAATACTGACTGTTTATTAGAGGCATAAATGGAGCTCATTGCATCGGTGTTTGAACTGAGGTCATAAATATGTGAGACTGTCGCCTCTTTAACTGTGCATCTGTGCAGCTCATCAGGCCTTGATTCCACCACTCGAAAGATTAATTATCATCAGCGGCAGCAGACACAACTGTGAAAATGCTTTTTCTCTGAATATGGTGACTGTGAAATATTATTGTTTGGTTCTGGATTCTACTTTTCTCAGGTATGTCTGTCTAATAGTGCTAATGCTTGACTGCAAGTGTCTCCAAAAGAGTGGGAGGCTTTGGCACAGAAACAAATGGCTTCTGTTTGTGTGTGTGTGTGTGTGTGTGTGTGTGTGTGTGTGTGTGTGTGTGTTGATGCTGAGACATTCATTAGCACCCGGACATGACGGCGTAGGAGGGTGAGACCGAGCTGAATGGAAGTTGCACTCTTCAATAATGTCATGGAAACGTGTTAAAAGCGTTGGCAAGTTTCTGCACACACACACACACACACACACACACACACACACACATACAGAGTCATGATAACAAAACACACTGGTGATGAATCTTCCTGCCAGAACTTGTTGTTACTTTCAGTTGCATCTTTTTTTTTTCTCCGTCCTGTTTACAGTGAGTCTGGCTGCAGAATCGGTTCAGTGGTTTAATGGAGGCTTTGGCCAGATTTCCATCTTAGTTAGTTTGACTGTGTGGTGATCAAATTAACACACTGACCTAAAAACACAACGCTTTAATCAAACAGAAGGCCCTATGGTGCCCCAGAAGTGGACAAAACGTGATAAAGTGCATCATGACATCCGGCACACCGGTGCCCTTTTATTTGTTGCCCCAAGCCCTCAGAAAGCCTGAGTCCATCACCAGGATTTGCACTTGACTAAAGCAGTCCCACCAAACACACCCACAGGGTAGGTTTTTGTTCATGTTTCAGCTTTGCTTTCATCCGTTCATGGCACTACAATACAGCCGGATTAATCACACTCAATCAGATCATATCATACTTTAAAAGTATGAACTTGTCTGAGCTTTTAAGCTGCTCTTAATGTTACATACAGAAGAGGAAGATAGGTAGAGGAAGACAGAAAATACTGGAGAGGACACAGATACAAAATACAGGAAGATAGAAACTACTGTGGAGCTGAAAACAAGGACAAAATGATAGGTACAAATAAAGATAATTACTGTGGACAGAAGAGCTCTGTGGATTGTAAACAAATAAAGAACAGGGCTGAGTAGATGACAGTGGATACATGAAGTGGGTGGTATACAGTATATACAGCGTGCAGGATTTGTAGATGTATTCATCACTGAATCAGACTCTATTTCCGCAGTCACTGTAGGCTATTTGTGTTCTTTCACTCGCTGTGATAGAACAATGATCTTTGTCTCTGGTGGATGTGTGTAACTGAGAAGCAGCAGATCACTGCAGTTTTCTCCACTTTATCTCTGCTGCCGCTGCAGCTCTGACTTGTCGTTATATTTTTAGGGAAACACGTCAACCGGCTGCGAGCACCGGCAACTAAACTCACAACTAAACATCAACATGTCAACATCCAGGAGCTGCTAACATCACAGATTCTGTGGACGTAGCTTCCAAGGTAACAAATGCAAAAGTGCCTTGAACCTGCATTCTTTCTAATAGGCAGCAGGGGGCGACGCCACTGGTTGCAAAACAAATTTAGATAGTCTAGAAACCTATGAGAGATCGACCCTTCTTCTCACTGGATTTAAAGCTCTGTAAACAGTTTCCTACTGAGTTTATGGTCTCAATCACTAGTTTCAAGTCTTCCTCAATGCAGCATGATGATCATTTTGTAAATTATGGTCCCATTTACAGTAAAATACACAAGAAAGCAGAGTTTGCTTTGGGGTGTGTCTACCTTATGATTGATAAGTGTTATGGATGTTCTGTTTCTCTCCCCTTCTGTTCGTTCTTTATGCAGAGCTGATTGTAACATGAGTTGCCTCAGTCGTGCTAATTACTGTTCGTTGTGTGCTGTGTGACACTTGGGAGATGAATCCCAGAATTCCAGTGGATTTCTGGAGCCGGTTTGCAGGGTGAGACATCATGTCCTGCCCATTCGTTTGGTGGTGTTGCTGATTGATGATTGGACACAACCAGCCGGGACGCTGAGTTTTAGAGACTGCGTGGAAGGGGCAGTGTTTTTGCTTTACATCATAACCACGTGATCTGTAGAGGACCTCTGAAAGAGGACGGCCTCGCTGGGGACTCGAACCGGCTCACAACTGCAATAACCGTTAGCGTAGCTGCCTTCTGTAGCCCTCTGTATCGGTTCTTCATGGGTCTGTCTTTGTTTCTTTTCTTTTCTTTTCACGTTCTGATCGTGGGCTTGTTGCAGCTGTGGCATAAAACAAAGATGGCTTCGTAAACATTAGCATTCAGCTCAAAACACAGTTATAAAGTCTGAAAAAAAAAACATTTTAGAGCTGACTCTGAGACTAAAGAGCTCATCATACAGACTGTGAACAACATGAAGTTCCCTCTGGCGCCACCATCAGGACAAACTTTCCTCACCTGCAGAACAGGAAAGTGTTGTTCTTCATTCAGTGAAAACAATCTTTGTGTCTGCGATGATGATCAGAGCCTCTCGGGGCGCTGATGAGGCTTTTCTTCCTGTTTGTGTCTCTGCATGAATCACAGTCAGCTGTCAGTTGACTGTGTGAATCATTATCGAGTGTGTGTGAAGCCAAGCAGGGAAATTAACACCCACACACACACACACACACACACACACACACACACACACACACACACACACATACACACACACACACACACACACACACACACCCTAATCCAACAGTATAAATTACTGGAGGAGTGAAGTTTAGATTGGGAGGTGGGACGAAGCCCTCGGTCGCC
>JAJHUR010112279.1:0-13091 GCA_027495735.1 Lutjanus campechanus | reverse complement strand
AAAAAAAAAACATTTTAGAGCTGACTCTGAGACTAAAGAGCTCATCATACAGACTGTGAACAACATGAAGTTCCCTCTGGCGCCACCATCAGGACAAACTTTCCTCACCTGCAGAACAGGAAAGTGTTATTAATTCAGTGAAAACAATCTTTGTGTCTGCGATGATGATCAGAGCCTCTCGGGGCGCTGATGAGGCTTTTCTTCCTGTTTGTGTCTCTGCATGAATCACAGTCAGCTGTCAGTTGACTGTGTGAATCATTATCGAGTGTGTGTGAAGCCAAGCAGGGAAATTAACACCACACACACACACACACACAGTTACACACACAGAGTCGGGTTTCTTCACAGCTGAAGCTGCCATGTTGCTGTGTGTGTTTGTGTGTAACAGTTTGAATTTGTCATCAATCTCAGATTTTAGCCATTCTGCCTCCTTCCTTCCTTCCTTCTTTCCCTCCTTCCTACTCTGCTCTCCCCATCGTCTCATCCACGCTTTATTCCTCTCCTCATCTCTTTTCATTTCCCCTTTTTTTCTTCGCTCCCTACCTCTTTTCTTTTTCTACTTCCTATTTCCTTTTTGACACCTTGTTTCTGTTCTTGTATTTAGCTTCTCCCTCCATCCTTTCCTTTCATTTCCTTTCCTTTCCTTTCTTCCTCTCTGTCCTCTGGTCTTTTTTTCTTTCTTGTCTTTTTTTCACTTCCTTCTTGTCCCTCTAGTTTTCATCATCCCTCTCTTCCTACTCTCCCTTCTTACCTCCACCCTCATCCCTCCTTTATAACTCCTTCTCTTTCCATCCCTTCCTCCTTTCCTTCCTTTATCCCTCTGTTGTTCCCTGTCCTCCCTTCTTTCCCTCCCTCCCCTTTCTCCTCCTCCTTACGCCATCTTTTCTGACATCATAGTAACACACACACACACACACACACACACACACACACACACACACACACACACCCTAATCCACATCAGTTTACATGTCCTCGGGGCAAAAAACCCTCCAACAGCAAATTGAAAATGACCTCAATAAACACAAACACAGGCCATTTTCTCCCCCCATCTCTCAATCTCTCTCTCTCACACACACACACACACACAGAACATTCAGAGATGTTCATTCACCCAGTTAAAGGAACATTGCATGTTTTCTTACGACCTGCTGAGTCTTATTGACACAGTGTTCCTGTTGTTCGAGCTGCAGGGAAGCAACATATATGTCAACATACTGAGGTTATTGTTGTTGTGTAATAAAAAGTGAGTCACTTTCTGACGTCAGACACATACAGTGAAACACTTACACAAATGTTTGATGTGAAGAACTGGGCCATCACAACTGTTGGTCTGTATACACACAGAGACAGGAGGGCTGTAAAATACAACATAAGAGAAAAGACCTCAAGACTTTCTGAAATTAAAAGCTGTTTTTAATCCGATTAATGTTCAGTATTTTTCCAGCAAATGCCAGTCAGCATGCGAGATATTCACAGGAAATGATGCACGTAATCCAACGTTTTAAACATTTAAGTTTATTAAATTTTCTCTCATCGATGGTACAGACTAATTAGCAGTGGAGGAAAGAGTACTGATAATCTGTACTCAAGTACAAGTACTGTTACATTACTAAAATATTTCTTAATTACAAGTACTGGTGTTAGAAAAATACTGAAAGTGTAAAAGCAGATCCTCTGCTACGCTGCGAACGTCCACCTTGAAAAAGGCAGCGCTGTCATGTTAGCCACCTAGCAACAGTGTCGCTCTCGACTGCTTCATCTTGAGTGAGACACCTCTGTCCTTCACGAAGGATTATTTTTGGTCCCGCCCACTGTAAATCAAAATGTGATTGGTTAATTCACCAGTCACTTTCTAAACAAACATACAGGCTGTGTCCTTCTGTCCCAGTGATGAAATCCTGACCAATGAGTGAGCCAGCTCTGACCTTTGTCTGCCTAGAAACAACAACAACAAAAATCTGATTGGGTATCTCTGTTTAGCTGTTTTCAGGACAGTGACCTTTCATTTCTGAAGCAAAGTTGATAGAAAATGAGCTTTAAATTAGAATTAGAAGAGAACAGCCTAATAATAAAATGAAATAAATCAAATATGATATATTTGACTCTAACATTAAGGCCCTCAGGGTTCCCCTCTAAGGAACACATGTTTTGAAGAACATGAGGACTTTGTTCCACCTGAAGTTTTTTACCGACGACACTTTAATGTTTTTCATTTCAGTATACAGCCTCTGGTCAGGGTCCTGTACGACTGATGTCTCTGTATTTTCAGGGATCTGATTGGTCAGGAGTCGACCTATAGACACAGACTGTGTCAGGTGTGTGCAGCCTCCCAGATGAGCAAAACTGTCCATTTGAGTCATTAGCCATTAGATCTTTATTTTAACGTACAGATGCCCCAGAAGACACTGCCTACTGTCTAACAAATTATGATATAAAATTGTATTTTTCAGATATAATTTTACCTTTTTCACACCATTAAATTCACTTATTTTTCACACTTTTTCCATCTGAGAAGCCTCACTAATCCTTTATTATTATAGTTATAGTTCTTATGCTTTTGGCACATTGAGACATTTGGCTCTGATTCATGAAAAAGTTTGTTCTTAATTGACTTCCCCTTTAAAACAAAGGTTAAAGAAAAGAAGAAAGAACAAAATCTTCCCTCACTTTCATCATTACTTTGACATTAACAGTAACAATAAGATGGTTGAGTTGAGTGTTTGAGGCGAGCCGGCACAGTTCAGAATGTTTCCCAGAAACACGGAGAGATGAATCCGTCCCGAGCGTGACTTGGATGGAAATGGAAACCCATCTGTTGGCTTGTAAATTCTTTGGATTAGAGCGCCGTTAAAGACAAGGTTGCCATTCCCACACGGCTCCGTCGTACTTTTTCCAGTGTGTTCCTTAATCATTGTTAATCACTCGGATTTGTCTCCCATCAAGTTAGTCCTTGTGGACCGCGAGAAAGGACAGCATCACTAATGAAGCGAGGGAGGAGGAGAAGAGGAGAGGATGAGAGGAAAGAAAAAGCAGGAGCCTCTCAGCCTCGACAGGAAACAAGCAAGAAAAGAAAAAAACCCTGAAACACGAGAGGAAAACGAGGAACAAAATGAAAAACATGACAATTGTGTTTGCAACTGTTCAACAGAGCGAGAAGAAAGAAAATGAGACAAGAAAAGACGGAACACAAATAGGAGTTTGATCTGAGGCTTGACAAGGAGGAGGAAAAAGGATCATTTATAAAAAACCCACAAGAGGAAACCTTCATAAACAATCAGGACTGATGTTTGCGGCAGAGGAACAGAGGAGAACATCAGTGTTAAAGGTGGAGGTTACAGCGACTACTGTCATCTGTTTCAAACGTCCATGAAACCAAAACCTCCTGCTCTCAGTCTGTGAAAACTGCTCCTCTTTACTTTTGACTTTTACTTTGAAAACCTGCAGGATCTCCTAAATATGAGATAGATGGCACATTCAACTCTAAAGCGAGACATAAAAACTGCCGCTGCCCATATTGGAAGATTGCACTACAGCAGTGTTTCTCAAAAATGGCATTTTATCTTATAAATCCCATAAGATAAAATGCATATTTAAGATTTGTTGTGACTTAGTGAGTTTTCTTCAGTGCTACTGTCTGGCCGACGACACATTAATCATTTTTGGGTGTTGATCAATCTCAGTCTTCTGATTGGGTGATTGCAAATGGAGGCAGTCTCTGTGTTTGCATATGTGTGGAAATGTTTGACGCTGCCAGCAAAGATGATAAATTGATATTTAATAAATATATTGATCTGTTTAATTTAACTATTAGGCTGTTCTCTTCTAATCCTAATTTCAATCTCATTTTCTGTCAATTTGGCTTCAGAAATGAAAGGCTCACTGACCTGAAAACAGCAAAAAAAATTATCCAATCAGATTTTTTTGTTGTTGTCTCCAGGCAGAGGAGGGTTAGATCTGGCTCACTCGTTGGTTAGGACATCAACACTGGGACAGAAGGCCACAGCAGGTGAATTAGCCAATCACATTTTGATTTACAGTGGGCGGGACTAAAAATCCTTCCTCAAGGACGCGATATCTCTGGAAACAAAGCAGTCGAGACTGATGCTGTTGCGAGGTGGCTAACTCGATAGCACTGTCTTTTTCAAGGCGGACTTTTGCAGCATAGAGGAGCATCGGTAACAGAGTAAATAGTGATTATCTACTGTTGAATACAAGTTTAAGTAAAGAAAACTCCTTTGTTTGCTGTCCTCTACTAATGGTTTTTGTATGTGGCAACTACATACTACAAACACATGTCACAAGCTACCTGCTACCTGCTGTTTATTCCAGTAAAACACATGAATGCAAACACTGCTGCTGCATCACTTTGCACAAAAGTACAAACTTCCTCATCACCAATTTGTTTCAAAATGTCCTTATTTTCAGTTATTGTCATCAGTTTGCATCATGTAGGCAAACTTAAAATGTACGACCTCATCATTTTATCTGTGTTTATTCATATTATAGGAAACTCAACAGTGGCACAATGAGTTAAAAAGTCTCATCCAGGTATATTTTTATGAAGTTACAGGTCTGACTTCACGCCTGCAGCCTGACTCTAAGTCTTCAGACACAGTGGACTGTTAAAGAGCCTATATGCTTGAAGAATTAATATATAATATTATTTCACCTGAAGATGGAGAGCCTTGGGCTTTCCTCCATGGTTAGCTGCACCACTCAAGCAAGACTTGCTGGATTTTTTTGTACTTTTTGTACTTTCACCTTCCTCAGTATAAAGAGCACCGGTCGGATCAGCCTTCAAAGCCGTGCAGCGCTTCCTTCCTCCATAGGAAACACAGCATCTCCTTCGAGAGAAAAACATTAGAAAAGCAATAATTTCTATGTTTTTAAAACCGGAAAATTGTTTTACACAAACAGTTTGAGGAACAGCAGGGAGCTGAGGGCTTAACATAATGAAACTAATGAATTAGAACGGGTGTAATATGGTTCAGAGTCTGTGCAGGCCTGAGGAATGCATTTAAAACTCATGTTAAAGTTTATAAGTCAGTAAAATTTGCTCAGCTCAGAGAACAAATATGAAAATCACCCAGTTTGGAGTCAGGAGGTCTTCAGTTGACAGCAGAAACTAGCATTACTTCTAGTTTCCAGAGCTGTTTCCCAGATCTTTATTTCTCTCTGCTGTTGTCGAGCCAACTTGCCCACAGGCCTGAGGGAAGTTTCATTATATGGGAGGAGAAAACAAGACAAGAGGGCAGGGAGTGAAACGCTGCAGAAGAAAGGCGAGTCATCATTGTCCACGCGGGATCATAATTGATCTCACCCACAGCACCTCTCTGCTATAATTGGAGCACTTAGTGTAAATGCTATGGCTGCCATCTAATTGCCTGGAAGTAGGCGGAGGTGGAGGATACTTGACAAGCATTAGCGCTGATTGGAGCTCTTCGCCAGAGACGCTGCCTGTGGCTGGCCGGGTCACCGCCTTCTTACAAACTCAGATCACAGAGCGGAAGACGACCTCAGTCAGACACGACACACTCAACGTGTAATTTTACATTTTTCACGAGTGTTTTTGCTTAAAAATAGCACTCACTCTGTGCATTTGTAGGAGAATAGAAGGACATTTTAGACTGCAGGTGATTGGATAGACATACGTAGCTCAGATCTTTAACAACATGGTGGCCAGATCATAAACTTTCTCATTTTTCAGGTAAACAACAAACTAAAATATTTTCCAAAAGCCTTTTAGGTGAGAAATAGGCGATGCAGTAACAGAATCTTGTTTCATATTTGATCAGCACTGCCTAGTTCGACAGTTTGATTGGACGGTTGTGAGTCTGCTGCACGGCGTTGGACAGACCTCATTTGCATAAAGAAGAGGTCTAGTCGTGATGATGCAAATTCAGATACAATGAACAGATGGGCTGTACCCATCATGCACTGCATGGCCAGTTTTACTCCTCTTCATTGGAAATTAATTGGACTTGGATGGTTGGATGGTTCCTGTGAATGTGCGGTGTCTTAGGATTGTTGCAAAAAGAAAAAAAATTATATATCTATATATATATATCTATATATATAGATATATATACTGTATATATATATATATATATATATGAACTCTTATATGTGGGTCCACAGTCTTCAGAAACAACTCAAACTCTCATTATCAAAAAATAATGCAAACATACTGTACATAATATTGCTTGAGCATGAGCAGGTGAAAAACCGATTTCTTCTTTGCGTCCTCATGTCACACACTTGTGTCTATGAGTGATGACGGACTTTATAAATGATACAGCAATGCATTGTGGTTCATTAATAAAACAACAAAACTCCTGTACTCCTGCAAGCTGGTCGACTAGATCCACCTAAAATCTGGTCAGAACAGCCTTCAGACCTCGATGATGCTTTATCGTGAAGATTGCGAGGTTTTGTTGAACGGCGTTGGCCTGCCGGTGCGGCAGATTTCCATGTTTATCCTTCACACAGGAAGTTGTTGTAACTTGAGTTGTCCAATCCTCCCAAAATTTCACTGTTTGATAAGAGTCCCAGTCTGAAGACGTCTACATGCTAATTATTAGTTTTTGCACCACTGACTGGCAACAGGAAGTAAGCCTTGTGTGACAGTCATCATCTGATTTACATGAAATTTTCATGGAATAGTCGACACTTGATATACTGGAATATAACATATAAATGTGCAACATAGTGGATACAATAAATCACATTAAAGTCCTTTTGAGTCAAAACACACCAGCTGGTCAGTTCTCAGTAACAAGGCTGTGACTGCTGCACACCCCGACGTGCACGGGGCTGCAAACATTCATCACTGCTTGTAGCTTTAATTTGATATTTAATTTGAAATAGTATCAAAACCTGGAATGTGTTGTTTATCAGCAGGATTTTTTCCTTGTTGCACACATTTCATCCTCTGCTGCTAATCTCCTGGATGATCACTCGTGCTTTTTGTTCTAAAAGTAACAACCTCACTGCCAGAAAACTGCTGAGGCGGCGACCTGGATGCCCCGTGTTCACGGCTGGCTGCCGTTGTAAGGGCACTCGTGTGACAATCTACCCCTTGGCAGCAATATGAGATGGATGAGAGATGGATAGGAGATGGGCTGACGTGTCGTTTGTCACAGAGGGAGAGGGTGGCGGCGGGCGTTGGAGGGCTGCTGTCATTTGTTTGGCTGGCGGACAGCGCGGCTGATAAAGCAGCAGTCTGACAGGGCTAATCTGATATCAGCCCGCAGAGCCGAGGAAACACAACGCGGCGCCCAGGGCGAGTGACGTACAGGGGAGATATCAAATCATCTTTCGGTGCGTGAACTGTAAACACGCACCTGAGCGGCGACGAGGATCGAGTCTTAAAACCAGCAGAGAGGCTGGACACCAGAGGAACTGTGGGAACTGGGCCAGGGATGACGTGACCATGAGGGAGAGGGAGGGCTGCGATTTGTCCAATCACAGCACACAGACTCACAACAAGCCCAGTTCACACTGAGGTGGGCTGATTTTAACATCACCTGCAGTGTTGTGTGAGTTTATTAGAGCAAACGTGGATCATTTTTCAGCTCCACCCTGCTAATAATTACAGCTGCACTGACCTCCTGTTTCAGGAAACTGTCTGCTACTCCTGCAACATCTTTATTTCTATGAATTCTTATTTATGGATGTTTACTCTGGCTGACTTGAGAGATATTGATATCATTCAGTGTGACTCACACTTCCAGTAGATATCTTTATGTGTTTTTATGCCTGTTGGAGTTATGGTTGAGAAGAAGTGAGATTTTTGACTCAAACTTGCTCCACATCACTCATCTTTGCCTGCAGGGCTCCCCTGAGGAGGCTTCTGGCTCTGTCTTTTGTCAAAGTCCTGCAGAATGTCCATGTCTATTTCAGAATATATATCCTGTGGATTCACAGCGGTTTAAAAACCATCCAGAGCGACGATGAGCACAATTAGAATCAGTTTTATTGCCAGTTACACTGTAAAAAGTGTATTTCATGAGTAGTTGAAGTAATATAATGTTTTGAATGAGTCTCATTCAGCTTTCTGCTTTAGTGATGGATTATAATCACTTGAAATTACAGCCCGTTCCCTCAGCCTAAGTGCATCAGTTAGGTTTCTCTTAGTACTTTGTGTCCTGACGTCCTGACGTCCACGTCTTTTCCAGATTTTTTCCATCTGCAGCTGAGCGGCCATTTTTCTCTTTTTCTCCACCTTCCATCTTATGAGGGGGTGTTACGTGCAGCAGTGTTGCATGTTTCTTGTTGTGCTCACCTGCATCCAGGTGCTGCAGCTCCCCTCCTTGCAGCTGCTGCAGAGTTGTGATCAATCAGCAACCAGGACTTTGAGTTTAAAAGCAGGAGTTAGACTGCGTGAGGCTCACATGATGCTAGCCTGGGCCACCTTAGTCTCACTTCAGAGGAAGCAAAAACTTTCCTCTGATGATTTCTTCAGCTGGTTTCTTCCTCTGTGTGATCGTTGCCTGATTAGTATTTTAAATTAAAGTTTGTTAAGTGTTTGCTTTGACCTTCATTTATTAATAAAAAGATTCTTGTTTGTGCGTCTGCTGTAGTTTCCCTTATTTTCTTTTTATTACTGTTACTCCCCTCGTCCTCTGAACCACCACTGGGGAAATTAACAATCTGGGGGCTCGTTGGGGACTGAAAGAAATAGTTTGGTAAACTGTTCTGTGTCTTTGTGTTGAACCTGTCTCTAGTGGCCATCATGGTGGGCACTGGTGTCTGGGTGCTGATTGGTGAGAGTCCAGCTGGGCTCAATCAGCCTTTGCATCATTTATGGAGCGAATCCTGGGCGGGGTTTGCAGTTCCCTGACGGAGGAAGGTTTTTCAGGGTTTTTGCTGCTGAAAAACAGAATTTAAGTTGCTCCCTTTAATGTCAGAATCAGCTTCATTGGACAAATATGTGCACACATCCAAAGAATTTCACTCTTTTTTTAAGCTAAAAACAACAGCAGCGATCATTTGTTCAAACACGTTTTTAGAAACATGTTTGTGTTAAATCAGGGTGGATGACTGAGTGGACAAGACCGAGCTTTTCTTTAGTTTTCTTCAACTATAAAGGGAATCTTTGCTTACCCATGAACACAGTCTTTTTCTAAACTTAGCCACAAAGTTGTGCACTCAAGCTTTTCTTGCGTGGAAGGTTTGTGTACATCTGAAGGTTAGAAACCACCTGCAGTCTCTCAAACACACACACACGCCTCCACGATTAGTCAGAGCCGCTGCAGGTCTGATTTAGCACATCATGAGAGTTGTAATTAAACGCTGTTGCATCAGCTTTTGAGGCTGTTTCTTACAAACACACATGAATGACTGCGCACACAGACACGCTGAGGACACAAACACCTGCGATAATGTTTGTGTTGGTCAGATCCCAGCGGCGTCTGGAGCGCCGACATCCAACAACTAGAGACAGTCGACTGTAAAACAGTGTTTACATCCAGGAGTTACATCAGGACATTACAGTGATCTTTCAGTCCATCCATCCATCATATCCTTCTACTCTTCTCTTTGTTTCTCAGTGCAGCGTTCAGCAGGAACAGCTCATCAATATCCATCGATCTGCAGCACACAGTAAGAGCTCGGTGCAAACAGAACGTTATCATTCACGTCGTTACTGTTCTAGAAATGATCGTTCTTGGTGTGGATGATCCTCAAACTGCTTTGACCAGCAGGCTGAACTCAGACAAGAGAAATCAGAGGGTCACTGATCGAGTTTGGAAGGAGACGAAACACCAACATTTACTTTTATGAGGTCAGGAAGCTGCAGGCTTATACAAAAAACAAACAAACAAATAAAAACAATAATACTAATCAAAACTAGCTTCAACATAATTTAAGAAAAAAAATGACAAGAAACATCACGACTTACATGTGAGGCCAGTTTCCTTTTCTCTTAAACAGACGAGCTGTTGATAACATGAACGTATGTGTTGTGTATCTGAGGCAGAACTGATCACACTTCGTTTCATAAAAAGGAAGGTGAAGATGTGTCGTCAGTTAGCTGTCAGTCCTCTGCAGCGGCCGCTGGTTCGACTCTCACTTTTTTTACTTTTGAAGAAGTTACAAAGGGATGATGGTAAACAAAAAGGCAAAAACAAATATTCATATATAAACACATATCTGATGAATATTTATATGATAAACTGTTGAGTTTTCTGAACAGAGGAGCTGAGGCGTCTGCAGAGTTTCCAGTCTTACAGATCGTTTATGCTGCAGATAAAGTTTATGAAGATTAGTGGGGTGTGTTTGAATTTGCCCAAGCAATATTACCATAAATCAAATAAGGATAAATCAAGGAATAATATAAAGTAATAAACAAGAAACGTTTACAAAACTTCATAGTTTGCTGATGATAACTGCTGATGAATACAGTTTTTCCCAATTTAACTTCTCATCAACAAAGACGCCTTCGTTTAGTTTTTAGAGACTTTGAACACTTTGATAAATGTTTTGTTGTTTGTTTAAAGCCTCGTCTAGACAGCAAACATCACAAGCACATTTTTGTATTTTTAGCTTCTAGGTTTTTGACGATTTGTTTGAGCGAATAATGATCTCAGTTCTGATTCACATTTTATCAAGAACCAACATGTTCTATCAAGAACATGTTGGGTTTCATAGAGAAGATGCATGAGAATCTGTTGTGAGAGACACTTCCGATCGGTGTGTTTGTGCAGGGCTTTTGTGCGTCTCTGCGTGGCGACCGCCTGCTGTGACACACCTGCACTGCACCAGAAAATAATCACCTCCGAGGAAACGGAAGGAAATACAGTATATATACCACAGAGTGTAGGGGAGAATTCATTCATGAAAAGAACATTAGCTCAGTTACAACAGCAGCACCGAGCGCTACGGTGTGTTTGAATAGAGATATCTGAGAGTTAGAGTGTGGATGTCTGTATTTAATTATGTAATCCATCCAGAGAATATTCACACCGGTTGATGGAAACACACTGTGATTCTCATTTTTCAGATTTCACTCAGAATTTGGCCAAAAGTTGGACAGAAACCAACAGAGAGAGAGAACACACACACACACACACACACACACACACACACACACACACTGAGTTTCTATATAACAAGGCCCTGTGGAAAAATGTTCCCATCCTCTTCTTTCTCTCTTATTGTTTTCCTCTCTGTTGTTTTCTTCATATGTTTCGGGCAGAGAGCTGCACACATCCATCTCTGTCTCACTCCTCTGCTCTCTCTCTCTCCTCCCCATGCCTCACTGTTTTAAGCCTCGCCCGCCCGCTCTGTGGCTCACGCTGTTATTCTCACCGGCTCGCCCACTCTGCCTCTCTCTCTCTCTCTCTCTCTCTCACACACACACTTCCCTCCACACTCTCTTTGCTTTGTCATAATCCATCTATCTTGTTACTCAAGAGTGCACACACACACACACACACACACACACAGAACAGCTCTGTTTTTTTAATGTCCCTCCAACAGCAGAGAACAGCTGAGTGATGCCGTCCAGACATGAAGCTGAACACGCGATCACATGATCACACGCAGCCTGCACATGTTTCTTTCAGGTTATTTGCTCTGATTTCAGTTGAATATTTCCTGTTTCCTGTTTCCTGTTTCCTTGCGGAAACCTTCATGGAGCTGCTGAGACAACTGTGTGTCATCAGGTTTCCATAAAACAGAAAGATAAAGAAATCAGCTGCAGAGTTGAGTCTGAGGGAGGTTAGTTGACTTTCCGACCTCGATGGTCGTCGCTGGAGAACAGATTCCTGATATTCAGCTGTTTTCTGGGTCCAGACCACCATGACAGTGCAGCTCATTAGGGCTCAGACTCGTGTCCTCCTGCAGACACTGAGAGGTCAGCTAATGATGATCCTCATAACAAGTAACAACACATTTCTGTTGTTCCTTTTCTCACCAGCAACATCCTTCAGCTGAGTGATCCTGACAAAGCTCAGGCTTTTCATTAAAACTTTTAACTGTCAACACTTGTTGCAATAAACCCTGACATGCTCACCTTGTTCTTCTCAGTGGTTTCCAGTCCACATGAAGGAGAAGAAGGCGGCACTGTAAGATCATGAAAGTCTGCAGCTCCTTCTGCTGCTGCTGAAGTTGCAGCTTTTACAGCTTTCAACAACCAAAGTGATGAAGTGTTATTGCAGCTGCGTCGTTAATGGAGACTTTTATTTCAGCTGGACTTTAAAACCGGGACGCTTCAGCTCACTGACTGTCATTTTATGTTCAAGTTTTCTTTCTGTAAAACACAGCAGTTGTTTTTAAGACGTATCAACCTGCAGAGTCACAGCCTGCAGCTGCAGCTGCTCTAAAGTTTTATTTCACGTTCTGCTTCGGAAGCAGAAACAATAAAACACTTTATTCTTTATCACTGTCACGTGAAACCGACAGCAAAATTAGCCACTTGCAGTGAGACTGAACTTTTTGTCATCTGACGTAATGTCACAAAATCGTCTGGCTTCATTATCAGTGAACACAGTCTTTTCTGTTCGTGTTTGAGTGACATGTTTTCTTCATGAGCATCATCTGTTTTTCTTTTAACAAAATTCTCCATCCATGATGGTGGGATGACATCATTACGTTGTGAAACTTGCTGTGTCACCAGCAGCACGTCTTCTGGATCCTGAAATAGCTCCTCCGTGTCCCCTCAGACCCCGACAAACTCTGTGGTCTCAGTCAACATCATAAATACAACCTCAATGTTTCATCTGAAGAACGGCCTCCATCCTCCACCATCTGTTCATCTGACGCACATCACAGCAAAAAAAATAAAATCTCTACCTCCAGTTTATTGAGAGCAGGCGTTTACTCAAAGATTTGCAGGGAGACAGATGTGGTAGTTTGCTGTATATCTGTGCTGTTGTTTGGACCATTTTTTCCCATTTATACTGAGTGTCACGCTGCTGAAAGAAGAATGAAATCTCAGTGCTGTGGATGTTGTGAGTTTCTCTGGATGGCAGCGTCTGGTAATTATTGTGAGATGTAATAACGTGAAGGCAATTTGTCACGATGGAGTTTGAGAGAGACGAGAGAAAAGAAAGCAGCAAGAGAGAAGAAGAGGAGGAGGAGGAGGA
>JAJHUR010112278.1:0-12296 GCA_027495735.1 Lutjanus campechanus | reverse complement strand
TGTAATCAGGGATATTTTACTGAATCTTTCTAGATTGTTGCTCACCTGTGTTTCCTCAAAGGCTGCTGAGGTTTGAAACTCTCTAAACAGGTGCTGCTGGTATGAAATGACTGCAATAGAAGCACTGGTTGTACCAGCTGCAGCTTTCACTTCACAGGAGCAGGAGTCAGGCAGCTCGTGCACAACCTGAAGGTTATCTGGTCCCATGTGGCATGATACTGTAATCCATTACCTGACCAGACTCCAACACCTCAAACCAGAAGTGGTGGAAGGTTGGGCTTGAGGTTAGGAACCTCAACCCTTAAAAAAACAGACACAGAGCAGAAACTCTGATGAAAAACAAAAATTACAGAAGCCGGAGGAAGCCAGACTCTTCAGTTTCTCAAGGTAAAGAGATTATATGACAGTTTAAGACCAACCTGATCTCATCCAAACACATCACACACCAACGTTCAAACTCGTATTCATGATCCGAAACACAGCATCAGTACAGCTCACATACAGTCACAGACTGTGTCTGATGAGACCAGAAAGCCTTTTTAACACATGGTGGAAGTTGTGACAGTTTAGGTAGAGTTAGACAACTAAACTACTTGGTTAGTTTTAAGATAAGACCATGTTGGGTTGCGTTACATACGTTATATGATGTCACTGTCACAAGACAAAAGTCACATGCATGTAACGTTATGTACCTTACAACTTTTAATAATGTTTTGATTTCAGTTGGACTGTAAATCTCCTGGGTGAAAGTCCTGTGTTTGTTTGAGCCTCCTGCATGTTCTCACTCTTTCCACTACATCAGCAGCCCGGTGCATCTTATGTAGCCATGATGGGTTTACACTGAAGTCACTTGAAAAGCCCTGTGTGTCTCCTTCAGCCATGAACGGGTACCATGAGCATCTGTCTTTAAATATGGGGCTCTGAATATTTGCAGGGAAAACTCCACGGTCTGAGACTGGACCTTGACAGTTTCCATGATCAGAACATGGTTCATGTAAATTTAGCTTATCATGGAAGTTTAGCTTTTAAATTCAATCACAAATACACAATCACACACAGTCCTGTGGTTGGTCCGGTTTGACTCTTTGTCCAATCATCAACTTTCAGATCAGCCAAAATAAACCAAACAATCAAACAATCAAACGCACCAGAGTTCATTTAAACTGAACCAAACCAGGGTTACGTGTGAAAGCACCCGTAGACTCAAAAAAAACTTGAATAATGCGGCCTGTTATGTAGCTGACATTAGCCATGTAAGCTAACAAGCTAATGTTTGTTCTCATTGGTCATTGTCTGATCTCTATAAACAGATGAAAACAGAAGCTGCAGGTAAGAGAAAAGAGTTTGGTATCAGAAAAATAGTCCAAGTGACCAATCAGTTTCTTTGGTTGCATGCAGGTAATTACTCCGTGTGAACCCATCGGCTATCATCTGAAGGCAATTTAGCTTTTTATTGGCCTTTTTAAAAATGATCTGCATTCATATCCAGATACAATCTTCCTAACATACAGTGAGCGATCAAACTTGTTAAAAATTGTCCAGATATATTATGAGTGATGTTGCAGCAGCGTCACTTGTGATTTCTGCCTCTGCAGATGAGTGAGTTAAATTATTTATTCATAACTGAAGTAATTTTCTTCACTCAGCCTTATTTTTACACAGTTGTGGACATTTATTTGTAACGCCCAACAGCTTCACATTTTTCCTTACAAACCTGGTCCTCTGAGGATATCCCTTCAAAAAAAGACGTGATGCTTCTCAGCCTCGTTAGTTAGTCTCTCGTCATTCCTGTCAAAGACGTCAGCGTCGATTCTGACCAATGAAAACAGGTTGGAAGTGAAGCAAACTTTGCAAAAACAGAAGCAGGATGAGCTGTTTTTCAAATGCATGGATGCATGGAGCAGATCAAGACATCTTCATTCTGAAAAACTGAAACAATCTGATGTTTGCTCACTTGCACGTTTGCACATTTCCAATTAGAAAGCGGTGTTAGACGTCGTCTCGCAACTCTAACTCCCTTCTCATGTCTCATGTTGCCAATGACCGGCACACTGAAAAGGAAGTCTTGGTGATGTTTTCTACTGGAAGCCCCAAAAAACTGGCTGTTTCCCTCAGAGGCTAAATTTTTGTTCAATGATAGCCGAACGGTTCTGACATCATGGTGAGTATGGTTCATTTTCGCTTGTGACCCATCTGATATACAGATGTTAAACAAATGAACAAATCTGCATCAGAAAACTGGATTCCAATGGGATAAAATAAAGGTTTACCTACAAACAGTGCTGAAAAGATGCCTTTAAGCTAATTGTCTTTAACTAAGTGAATGAGGACACTCATTTAGCATTATTTGAGTCACATGATTTGGCGTTTGCTTCTACTGTCCAAACTAAAAGCAGCAGATTTTTTAGGAACACTCGACTTTAAACGAATTCAGCAGTCAGTCCATTTGACTAAACTACAGTTTCTACAGCGGGCTAATTTCTCCAGGACAGCAGCTCGCTGCTCTTTGGCTCTCAGAGCTCCACTCTTGTCTCTTTTTAACAGGTACTTTTCATTCTAGTCGTCTAACAAGGGCCTCATTTAGATGCCAGGTGAATGCAATTAACTCCTGTGGCAGAATACAAAACGAGCTGCTCTCGAGGCTCCGAGGACTCAGAGATCCACTGCTCTTTAAAAAAGCGCCCACGAACTTTGGCATGTTTGGTTTAGAAGCTGCGGCTCTGTGAGGATCAGGACCGCTCGGCTACAAACCTGCAGGAAAGACACGAGACGACTCAAACACGACGATGTCAAACTGAGCCGGTGATTGACTTTGAAGAGGCTCAGATAAAGACGTCATTCAGACCTGGATTAAGAGTATTTTATGGTATGTGGTGAATAGAACAACTAATCATTTATATCATTGGTTTCTTCTTAATCCTTTTGGTTCATTTTACTTTTCACTGCGTGCTGACCCTGTTCCGTTCACCTTCTTTCCTCTTTATCACTGCTGACGTGATGCAGCCACTCGAGCTCACAATCAAGAAACACGAACTTCATGTCAAGTATCAGAAATCTCTATCTCAGCTCCGTCCTGCTGTCTCTCTGTCCCCTCTCTGGCTTTAATCACAGTAATGCAGCTTATAGAGTCTTAATGGGATTCACTGCGTGGGTCTGCTGCCGCTCTGTGAATGACAATACGGCGGCTGGTTTACAAGCAGGACTCCTGACAGTCAGGTAGCAGCCGAGACGCAGCCATGAATACAGAGCAGGCAGCGAGGCGAGGCGGCGCTTTGATCTGCTGGATTGTAATCTAGTGGAGGGTAATAATGTCAAACTGAGCGACGAGCTACTGTACAGCAACACGAGTCAATCGAGCGGTAATAAGCAAATTTCTTCCGGTTGAGTTTGAGCTCGTTAGCGGGTCGGGTCGAGCGGGGACGAGGCAGTTCCTCGGCCTCTCCCCGCTGCTCTCAAGAAAGACTCCTGGTTCTCTCCTCAGCTCACATTTTATTTGTGTCTTCTGGGAAATTGCCTCTCGCGGGAGAAGTTCGCCCGGTTTAAGGATTATTTAATAAATCTGCTGCAGTCCCATCTGTAAGCTACGGAGGACATTTTCTACTTAAAGTCAGTCGGAATTCTCCCTTTTCGTGCAAACAGCGATAAACTGTAAGGATGCTGCAGCTGTTTTCCAGAGGAGGATTGACAGTTTTTAGTCATATTTGTGAGTCTGACCTCTGAGTGGGCGTTACCCATGGCAACAGTTGACTGACAGCTGAGGGCCAACATTGAGAGGACCCACCATGCTTTTAAAGCTGCTGTAATCAACATTTTTATAACAATGCATGAAATGACAGTGTGGCAGTTGCTGTGTTTTTGTCTAATTGTCAAGCAAATTTGAAGCAAATTTTTGAAATGTTGCAAGTAAAAAAAAGTGAATAAGCTCGGCATCCATCAACTGGTTTGAAGTGAATAAACTAAGCTAAGCAAATATGCAAAGTGTAGCAGCATCAGAAGTTGGCTACTTTAATAAGGTAGTGGAGGAAGTAAAGGTTGCAAACTGGAAACAAAACCAGGTATTTGCAAACTGTCAAATAGAAGAAGTACAGATACTACAGAGAGTCTGGTAAAAGAGGACTGATTCAACTTGTTTACTGCAGTAAAAGAGAAAAACTTCAGGCTATATAAAAGTGAAAAGTATAAAAGTAAGTCTCCCTCTCTGTCGGTCTCAGATTCTTATCTCTTTTATGTTTTATGTTTTTGTCTTTTCACATCTTCTTACGGTTTTATGTAATCTTTGTCTTGCTATGTTGTTTTTGTGTTCTTGTTCCATCATTTACATCATTTTTGTCCCGTTCTGTTATCGTTCCATCCACTCAAGTTGAAATCCGTCCTGACGTTGGGAAGGTGGCGTGCAGTGATGCAAAATAAAAATTATTTCCTCCTGAATGTATTAAAATGAAAGTGATGAGTCTGTTTTGAAAATGTGAGGAGTAGAAAGTACAGATATTTGTGTTTAACTGTAGGGAGTAAAAGTAAAAAGTTGCCAGAAAAATAAATACTGAAGTAAATACAGATGCTTAAAGTTTTTTAAAAATCCAGATACAATCCACTCATGAGTCCGTCTGCGTGACGATGTAATACTCCACCTGTCCAGTGGTGGTGCTGTCCAGTCACCTCCACTATGTTCTCATTGGGTTAAACATCACTTTGCACAGAGAACTCTCTCCGTCTCCTTCATAAAACCAGAAACAAGAGGAGTTTTCTTACCGTAGGCGGAGTCGGCTGCAGACTCCTGGTTCCGTGTGGTCGCCAACACATCAGCTGCACGACAAACAACACAACCAGTCACATTCTGCTGCATAAAAATACATTTATCCACTTAAAATTCTTATGATGTCATTTATTGTCCAGTTTACTGCCTGTATCATCGCTGTAGTGTTACAACCCACCGACTTTTACACTGTTTACACCTCATATTATCACCAGTATTGTGGCTGTAAAATGCCAGGTTTATCTTACCGTGGCAGCTGTCTGGGTGAAACGAGTGGTCGCCCTCGATATCCTGTTCAAACCCCGCCCTGCAGCGAGACAGAGGAGGAGGAGGGGGAGAGGGAAGAGAAAGAAAGAGAAGAATTTAACGAAACAAAGGAATAAAACATCGATTGAAGGACAGAACCAGACACAGCGCCTCGTCTCATGTCTGTTGCCGTGGGTTACCGTCTCCCGGGCAGTTAATCGATGATGTGTATCCAGATAAAGAGTTAAGACACCGTTAATTAGATTATGTCACATAGTTCATCTCCAGCTCATCATTTACTTTGAAGGATGAAGACTTTCAGAGGTCGACTGAGGAGAAAGAGACGACAAATTCACCTTTTTTAGTCGTCCAATTAGGGATAAAGGAAGGTGACACTTGTCGGATCAGGAGACAGACAGTGACAAGTGGAGCGCACACTCACTCACACACACACACACACACTGAGCTCCGGCTGCAGTAAAGTGAAGCGGCGTAGATCTCACCACAGCTCCAGTAAATGAAGCCATTTACTTTCCTCACAGTGTCTGCAGCTGTCGGTTTGTGTCCCTGCTGTTTACTGTCTCTGCCTCTGTCACCACCGACGTTTCCATCTGACCTTCAAATCAATTTTAAAGGGGCAACAAATCAGGATTTTACTGCCACACAGCACAACAGCACTGCAGTATAACAGCGGCGTCAGAGATGAGGAGCAGGAGACGGATTCTGTCTGCTCACCTGCTGAAGGCAACAATAACCAGAGAATATTTAAAAACCTCTCTGAGGAATCATTTTGAATGATAGCAGCTTTATTTTCTGTGATGGCTGAGAGCAGGAAGGCCTTATTTCTAATTTCCCCAATGTAAACTCAAAACCTGCTGCATCTTTACCTGCTGTCCTGCTAAATTCACTACAATGTCCATTTCCACAGCACAAAGTCCCAGAGGTGTAGACCGAGTCAGGTCACAAGTTTGATGACTTTAGACTCAACAAAATCCCAAAAGACTTGCAACTTGACTTCAACTTGAGCCTTTTGACTTGAAAATACTTGATACCTTCAGTCAGCCAACATCAACAACCAACAACAGCCAACAACAACACTATTTCAGCAAGTCGACACTTAATTCACCAGATGTGCTTCAGTCAGATGGCAGAGAATCATGATGAACTAACGTAAAATGAGACCAAAGATTTTGTTTACGTACAAAAACAATGAATTTGCAAAATGTGAAGGTCGAGACGGAGACACAACAACCTCCAACATCATTAAACATGTGAAGTTACACAAAGAACGTGGAGTCGAGGCTTTTTTCTGGGACTAAGAAAAGGCAACTTCCCAACATCAGCAAATACTGACAGACCACACGAAGCGTAGCCACATGAGCAGAGCGGAGTAAAGCTGACTTATTTTATTTCTCTAAGAGGTGAACTGCTCAGTCAGAGAGTGATTTATTACGTAAGTAATACAATTATAATTTCAAGCACTTGATCCAAAATTCAAGCACCTTTCAAACCTTGAAAACATTGCATTGAAATTCTCTGACGCTCCTTTAGTCATTCAGTTGGTTTGTACAATAAAAGGCTGAAAGACAGACGCCGAGCTGGCTGACTAGTCGGTAATATTAGCTGCTTGTCTTGTGTTGTTGTACTTGTTTGATATTTGGCAGTTTTAGCAAAGTTGTTGACTTGCGAGGTTTTGATTGTGAGCTGGATCCAAATCCTTCAGCTTGTCAACAAATGCCTGTGCAGGTGCCAAATGGTAATTCTTGCTGATTTAACAAATAGTTTTAGTTGCCCGAACTTAACCAGAAAGCATGAACATTTGTTGAAACATTCAAAAGGCTCATTTTGGGAGTTAGTGATAAAGCCTGTATCTCGTGGTCATGAGGGCATGATTATCCACTTTTAATTTCATGTAAATCTGCCCAGCAGTTTTGGAGATATCTTTCTCAGTCTCGGACAGACGGACCAGCATCGCCATCCTGGAGGAAAAACACCCACAAGCAAAAATCTAAAGTCTCTCAGCAATTATATTGAGTCGTTCTGGCAAAGTTCTTGTTTTTTCAGCGGCAGCCAGACTCGTCCATGACTCATTTTTCCATCCAAAGACCAAAACAAGAGATGAAACATTTGGCGACGCTCCAATGAACCAACTTACAGTCACAAACCATCGACAGAAAGTTGGAAAGATGTTTTCTGGAGGTGGACGGGTCTTTTCCCAGAAACATTTCAAAGAATGATCAGGCAGCCTTTTTTTTCGACCTGCTGTGGTCTGAGACAGAAGCATTCATCAGTCTGATCGCGCTCTGCCCACGTCCTTATTTATTTAACAGGTTTCCAGACCCGTTTATCATGTTCTGCCTGTATTGGCAAAAACATTTTCCACCTGCGTGATCGAGTGAGTGCAGAAACATTTATTCAAACTTTTTTATTAAAGCTGAATCTGTTAGATAACGCTGACAAAATGATTTCACTGTTTGTCTTCACCTGCCTGACTTTGTCTTATTTTCACACTCAATAGCATCAGTCTTCTCGCTCTTAGTTGCACTTTGCTGTCTCTGTATTTATCACTTTCTCTTTTGCATTAATTGTTTTCCTCAACCTCCGTCCTTCTGTCCTCTTTCATGACTCTTCCTCTCACCCTTCTTTTCTGTTTTCACATGAGCAGATGCAGTGGTGTGATGTTGTGCAACACGAACACGGCATTGTAAATTCCTGCAAAAACCTCGGTCGATTTAAAAGTTGGCTCAGATTCCGACAGAACTAGTTCAATCGACATGTGCACAGTTGTTCTGAACGGCCACACAGGAAGGCGGAGTGGTCGTCAGGGAGACCGGCAAGACGTGATATCATTTAAATATGGGGATAAAAAGTGACAGAAATAGTTGTGTGAAGAATGAAAACAGAGAGCGGAAAGAGAAGTTCAAACTCTGGCTTCTCCACGGTGGGACGTGCGTATGAATGTTGGATTATCGGTTTCAGAACAGGGGTTCCCAAAGCTGTTCAACCATCCAAAAAGCAGTTCTGAAGAAGCATATGCCAGCTCATGCTGTTACATAAGCTCAGTTACTGTTTTGCAACAGAAACCCAATGAATTCTTTTGTGTTTCTCCATCTTTTTCTGCACCTCTGTCCACAGCGCACTTTTGATTTGAGTTTGTCTTTCCTGGTTTGGTCTCGACTTCTTATTTCAAATGAAAATCCTAATGACACAGCGATGTTTTAGTGTTCCTCCAGCTTTCTGGCAACCTCCCGATTCATTCCCATGAAAGTTGCTCACTGGCTGCATTCACCAAAAAGGCTTCTGTTTCTGGGCCCACGGAGCATGCTCAGTGGAGACTTCCTCTGACCAAGACAGCTGACTTCATTCTGGCTCCTCTCACACATGACTTTCTAGACTTTCCAAATTTCACTGGACCGAATGGATCGAATTCTGAGTCATTCTGTCAAATAGTAAAACGCATTTTTGGGCCAGTTTCCATCACGTCATCCTGCATAATACCCAGTGAGTCCACTACACCAAAATCATCCCACAGCCCAGCCCTGTTCCTGGGGGCTGGGGAGCAGCAGTTTAGGGGAGACCTTTGTCTGTTTGAGGAGCCTGTTCTGACTGCCAACGTGTCTAATACAGCAGACTGCTTCACACTGTGATGCTGTAAGGCTGCAGCAGACTAAAGATTTTCCGAGCGTCTGTAAATCACCTTAGTACTTGTCTGTCATCAAACTGTCCACCATCGGTCTCTAAAACTGTGTCCCAGTCTAATAGGACTGCTTAAAGATTTAACTAGCTGGTGGCTACAGCACAGTTAGCAGTAGTTCACCAGTGATGTCAGAGTTACACTTCTGTCCCAAGACTAACAGTGAGGCAACATGAGTTATGCTACACAGCTTATGTTACAAGTGTCATCTCACATCACTAACTAATGCCGGACAGTGTCCAGTAAGGGTTCATGTCCCACATGAAACCAAAAGTCAGCACTGACTTTTCTTTTCTTACAGAAGTTATGTGACATTAACTACTGTACTTATTTTAACACAAACCTTGATCTTTTCCTAACCAAGTAGTTTTCGGTCCTTTATTTTGAAACTTTACCCAAACATTCCATATTTATTATTGCTAACTTCACTGCAGAGTCCTGAATGTGCATAACTGATGCTAGTGGGTTATGAACAGCATCATAGTTTAAAGCACATATCCAGGCCTGCCACAATAACTGTGATGCTGAAACACCATGTGACAGAGAGTCGAAGTCACGCCCCTTCTGATGGACCATCATGTGTCAATCACATATATGATGTTTGTCAACTTAAAATATCATTTTAAAAGACGACACAGTTGCAGTATGTTGACTGTGAGGATACGTTATTAGTCGGTTTGAGTAATTTTCTTGGAAAAAAAGCTAAAATTCTCTGATTTCAGCTTCTTACATGTGAATATTTTCTGGTTTCTTTACTCTCCTTTGTCAGTAAACTGAATATCTTTGAGATGTGGACGAAACAAGACATTTGAGGACGTCATCTTGGACTTTGGGAAACACTCCTGGTCATTTTTCAGCATTTTATAGACCAAACAACAAATGACTTAATGGAGAATATAATCAGCAGATTAATCAAGAATGAAAATAATTGTTAGTTGCAGCCCTAACCAGGTCCAGTTTGATGTGAACCAGACTGGTCTGTCCACAGCCTGAGTGATAAATGTTTGCAGCCTCTGGCAGAAGAGTGGAGGCTGCTGTAGCATCATAATAATGACCATGAATAACAACCATCACATATGGCTGCACTGTCTGATTATTCACAAACTTTTGGCCGTGTTGTGCATATTTTTTCCGTTTCAACATTCACAAACAGCAGCTATCTTCACTCACGTCTCACATACAGCAGAATAACTGCGGACCATAATCTCTGCAACACAAGAGGAGCTGTAGAACATTTCCATCACATTTAATGAACTCAACATGTTTTGGATTTATTATGAAACCGTTATGCTTTCCTCTCCCTGCTCACTCGCTCTATATTTACCTCTCTCCACCTCACTTATTTGCTAACTCCTCCGCCCCCTCAGTCACTCAATATTTATCTCCCTTATCACTCATTCCCTCTCTCCATCACCATCTATCCTCCGTCTCTCGAGCTACATTTCCACCAGCGTGGGCTGAGCTGTAAGTGAGGAGAGAGAACGAGAACGGGAGGAGGTCGCTGCGACGGAGAGTCGCTATAAATCCCGAACCCTCTCAGGCACCTAAACGCCTCGTTCATCTAGCGGGGAGCGACTCGGAGGAGGGGATGGAAATAGACTCAGTCAGTTATAAAATGCAGTCAGGTTATCAGACGCTGTTGTTGCTCAATTGTTATTTTCATGTTCTCGACAGTGGAGGCGTTAACAGCTTTCAAATGCTGTGAAATGTAATGACGGCGTAGAAACGGCTGCAGAAACTTTCACTTAAATGAGAGAACACATACAGGTTCTGTGCATTCCCATGATGCATCACTGCAAATGACATATGGGCTTTAATGAGCAGTTTGTTGTGGTGTGATCACAGTTCTCCTGTTCATACACTGCCTTCGCCTCTTCAGATCTGAAGAGTCTGTGAAACTCGAGACTCGAGACTTGTGTTGGACTCGGTCCCAAATGACTCAACATTGATTCAGTGTTAAGAGAAACAGACAACAAATTCAATCATGTTGCTTTTGTCAAAGATGTCACTGAATCTGTCAGTTTTTAAAGGACTTGAGACTTGATGTGAACGTGTCCTAAATGACTTGATAACAGATTAATCAGTTTGAGTAAAGCTTTAAGAAAAAAGTCCAAATTCTCTCTTTTAGCTTCTTAAAAGTTAATAGTTTCTGTTTTTTAGTCCTCGCTGACAGTAAACTGATTATTTTTGGACATCTGAGGACGTCATCTTGGACTCTGAGGAAAAATTATTGCCAGATTGATCACTAGTTTTAAAAATAAGTCCAAATGTGAAAACACAGGGAGCACACAGACGTACGTGTTTTGATTTGGGTCAGGATGGTTTGCTATTGTTAAAAATCTGGTCTCCAGAAAAAAGGTTTGGGAAACACTGTGTTAAAGGACCTGTGTGTAGGATTTAGTGGCATCTAGTGGTGAAGTTATAAATTGCAGTTAACTGAATACAGCTCCCCTCACCCTCCCCTTCCTCTCAGGAGAAGCTACGGTCGCAGAGAAACTCAGGAAAATCGTGAAAGGTCGAATCTGCCCACTTTGAAACAAAGTGTTTCCACCCCGCTGTTAAAAATAAATAAATAAATGAAGAAATTGCCCACTGAGAGCGATGATAAATCAGTGGAGGACTCGAACACACGCACATGAGATCATAATTAATCACAACAACAAACACAATTCACAGACAACAATCATATTTCACACAACCTTTACAGGTCCTCGTCTGTTTCCATTTTCTGTTTTAACAAATGACTGATGCTTTTGTTTCGGTCTCTTTAATAAATGTTCTCACTTTTCATCCCTGTGTTCAACACACAGACACACACACTCGCACACCAGCGCACCATCAAATTAACAGTCCGTTTCTCTCTCCCTGTCTCATTATAACAGCTATTATTCCTTCATCATCTTCCCACAGTCAAACCTCTTACCTCCAACACTTTAATAACTTCTCCAAATCTCACCTGTGGGCGTTAAGCACCTGCCGGCGTCTCATCGGACCTGCGGGGTTGAGTTTACGACCGCCGCCGGAGCAGGAATATCGCTGCTGTCAGGTTTAAACTCGTGTAACGGCTCACTTGGTGCCAGGAGAGCCGAGAGAAATGAAGCGATTCAGGCCTCTGCAGCTCAGATACAGACTCAATGTCCGCCTGTTGTTCCTCGACAGGTAAACAACGGTTCATGTTTCTGCGTATTATTATCAAATATATGGTCATCGGAGACTTTTAGGATTACTGTGATGCTGATCACAAGATAACAGGATGACGAGACTGATCAAAATAAAGGAGAATATTATAAATGATACATGTTTACAGCTCTGATCCAAAAACAGAAGAAAACAGGACAAAACTTTTTTTGTTTTAAAGTCGACAGCAAAGCAAAAGCACTCGTTCTTAAGAACTGTGACAAAACTGTGATTAAATTTCTTTTATCAATTATGTCTGAAGGAAAATATCACATTTTTTATCAGCAGGTGTTGTTAGTTTCAGGTTTTGAAAACTTTTAACACATTTTTAAATCATTTTCATTAAGTTATGAACTCTTGACTGGGACGAGGCTGTTTTCAGGCACAGACCAAGTTTAGGTATTAAATATATTAAAATACACCAAA
>JAJHUR010112277.1:0-19536 GCA_027495735.1 Lutjanus campechanus | reverse complement strand
AAACTCAGTTTTAATCAAGCCGGGACACATCAAATGCTGCATGAATGCATTAATCTGACTCTTGTTCAGCTTTTTGCTCTTAACTGTGCATGAATACACACTCCTGACCTCCGTGACCCTCAGCAGAAACATCTTCTGGTTATACACTTGCCTGTCATAGATTCTCCAGATGTGTCTCCAGATGTCACAGCAGCTCATTCAAACAGTTATTATAAATTATAAGGAGGATAAATGCTGACACCTGGTGGACAAATTGCACCATTACAGCTTGTCTTATCACCTGTCCTGTGTGTGTTTGTGTCTCAAACTTCAAAAAAGTTGGGACAGGGGCAACAAAAGACTGGGGGAGTTGTGGAATATTTAAAAAACAAACAAACAAACACCTGTTTGGAACATTGGACAGGTAGAGCAAACAGGTTAATGGGTAACAGTATAATGAGACACTGAGACCAGTGTGATTAGTTTGGTAAAATAATGAGAAACCCTCTGAAAATTATGAAAAAAACTCCCAGTCATAATTTACTTGAGTTATTATTATTTTGGGACAAGAAAGACATCACTTTATTATTATTTTTATAATGATTAACAGAATTTTTAAAAATCTTATTGGCAGAAGTTGGTTTCCATATATGGACTTTGTGTTTTTACTACACACGTGTAGTAGTTTTAATCACCACTGTGTGCCGGTGTGTGTCTACTCTTGAGCTCAAACTCTTAGAAGTTAGTTATTAAGTATTCTTTAAGAAGTCCTGGACAAATTGACTGAAATACTCTTTTATGCGGCGTAGATGAAAAGACAAGGGACGATGAAGAGGAGGAGGAGACTGAAGTGCTTCAAACTAACGTTAATTGGTGAGGGCGGGGCTGTTCGGCTTCGGGATAACGGACAGGTAACGACGGACATTACTTAATTTACTAGCTAATAATCTGGTACACAATATTCAAGATAACATATTTACACAATTAGGCACAGCAGCAACCTAAGGTGGAGTAAAAGTTAAATAAATGTATGTAATATCCTAACAGGACGCACGGCGGCAGCGCAGCTTTGTCGGTTGGCATGCTAATGACGCAGCTACTGAGGGTTCTCTATGAAGATGTTAGCTAGCACACCAAACTCCATTGTTAAGCGGACAAATTAAAGGTTTGCTAATCGAAAAAGGAAAGCTGTTAACTCTACATTGGATATGTTAATGAATGCAGTCAGGTTGAGAGTTCGGCTTACTAATTTTTAAGAAATACTTACTGGAAAGTTGCATTATGGGGGAAAAGTCGACTTTTTATGTGCTGAGTGTCTTCTGGTGAAAGCCAGATAATTCAGGTTTTTTAACACACTGTAAAAAAAAAAAAAAAAAGTTGTGAAAACTCAAAATTTCAAGGCAACTGACTTTGAGATTTTTGAGACCAAGTTAAGCTTTAAAAAAAAATAATAATAAAAAAAAGTTTTACACACTAATAATGCTTTGTTTGTTCCTACATTTAAATCTTTGAATTTTAGAAACCCCCCAAAAATGCATTTTTAAAAATTGCTGAATAAATGCGCTGAAAGAGTACAAATAATGACAACATCTAATTGTGCGTTCATGTGGTGTCCGAATAATGGGGAAAAATGATTTCCTGACTGAGAAGATTAATGGAAAATGTTATTTATTAGCATTAGCACCATTAGAAGCCTCTAATCTAAGTGGTATCCTGTCTTGAATACACTATAACAGTGATTTTTTGAAATACAGTTTTTTTTTGGGAGATTTGTAAAATTCAAAGATTCAAGTTGATCTAAAGAAGAAAACTAAATTTTCTCATTAACATTATCATTTTTTACAGTGCACAGTGGTCAGGAAGCCTTTCTGCTGACCCCTGCAGTGTGAACAGATTGACATGGAAGCAAATATTTTAAGTAAAGGTAATAACTTTAAGTTGAAACTGAAAGTGATTTTATTAGCTTTCGTTGGAAACCACATAAGCACTTTGAATCTGTTGACTTTTTATTTTATTCCCATGTGCTGCGGACATCCCCAGGGCCACGTCTGTACACTTGGCTTTCAGAGGTGTCACATTGAATCGCATGTGGACCGAGAGTCTTGGTCGTCTTTATTTAGCCTGGCATATCTCCACATCACAAGATCTCTGTTCATATGACTAAGGGCATGCTGCTCTATTGTAAAAAAGCACTGAAAGGAGCCACTGTCAGGGGACTGGTAATTGGACGGGAATTAGATAAATTTGACTTTGATTGTTCTACCAGACGTCATCAGGTGTGTGTGTGTGTGTGTACTATCTATGTGAGAGTCAGTTTCTGAAGACCAGCTCGAGTGTTGATGGATATACTCCCCGTGTGCCAGAAAACGGCTTAAAATTCTGAACTTTGACACCATGTTGACCAGAGTTTGACTTGATACCGTGGCCGTATGGACCGACTGAGACTGACCACCAACACCAGAACTCTGATCAGTTGAACAATACACAAAGTTTATCAGGTTGCACCAGCAAAGTTGCATTTAATCCAAGATTAGTTCTGATCAGAGTTTAGCAAAACTAGGTTTAAAATGAGTGAATCCCACTGCACAATTCAAAAACTAATCTGTGTTTGGGAAATCCAAGTTGTAAACCTTAATTAAATTGAGTTTAATCAGTTTGGAGATGCTAACCTGCCCAAATTAAAATAAATGAAAAACAAATTTGAGTGTTGTATCTTTTGGCTGATCTGTATCCTTAAAAAAAAACACTACATTGTTTTCTAGCTAGCCGAAAAGTTAACAAAAAATTCTGCTGTTTAAATAATAAAATAAACAGACAAACAAACAAAAAAACATATTGTTTGACAGCGAAGAAAAAGTTAACAAAACATTACATATCTTGCTAGCTAGCTAAAAAGTTAAATGTTTTGGTAGCTAGCTAAAAAGTAAACAAAACAATACATTTTGCCAGCTAGCTATGAAGTTGACAAAATGTAATTACTTGCTAGCTAGCTAAAAAGCTCTAAAGCTAGCTAGCAGAAAGCATGTTAGTCGCATTAATGGAGCACTATGGCCAAATTATGGAAAATTTAAAAAGAGACTGCTTGGCAACAACTGGCAGACTTTAATTTAACTTCTAACAGACCGACAGAGTGAAAGAACAACGCTTCATAAACTTATTTGGGTTAAGTCTGTCAAGGAACTTGGTTATTTTGCTCAGTCCATGTCAGAAGGGCAGCCATGATTTAAATAAGTTTAAAAATGAATTTTGTATATTGAATTCAGCCTGACCTAAACTGACCACACGCGTCTGAATGCTAAGACAAACTGCTGCACAGCTCAGCTTAACGAAGAGATAAAATTAGCGTCAGTAATGTTGTTAACACCACTGAGGACAGACGTGTGTGTTTGGTACACAGAGGCATGGATGTTGTTATGCGAGTTACGCAATTGCAGAAGTGCCTTTAGTGCTGTCCTGTGTGTGTGTGTGTGTGTGTTTGTGTGTGTGTGTGTGTGTGTGTGTGTGTGTGTGTGTGTGTGTCTTCCTTCCTCCCCTTTCTCTCTGTACACTGCTGACCAAATTAAATGGACATCTCTCTTTCGTTTCTCATTATTCCTGTTGTGCGCTTCCTCCTGAGTGTACTGCTCAAGTAGTGCAACACTTCAGTAATTTTTTAATTTTTTCTCTTTCAGATTGACTCTCACAGTTGTTGTTTTAGTAATAGTTGGCATCTTTGGTCTTGTAGGAGCTGCAGAGTCCACATTTTGGTGTCCAGGGGCAAGGATGGGAGCACAGCAGTCAGGACCAGAAGAAGACCTGGATCAATCGCCGGAGGTGCTGTCGATGATCAGTGGTAAGGATCCCTGCAGTAGTACCTGACCACAAAATTGTCTTTGTATTGTAATTCTGTCCTCATATCTCGGCCTGCTTTGCACCTCCTTGTCTTTTACCTGGATCCTCTATCAGGATCAGTTTACCTGCATTTACACCTGAGAAATTACCCTCTAAGTTCACACATTGTGCCACTACTTTTCTATTTGTTTGCAAGATGACTCAAAAGTCGAATGAATGGATTCGGCTGAACTTTGGTTGAAAGACAGCCATTTGTCCGGTGATCAGCTGATTGTATTTACTTTTTGCGTTTTCATTGTTTACCTGTAACTTTTTTTTTTGGATCAGTGTGTCTGTGTGAGACAATGAGACGGTTCTAAAAGTTGTTTGCGATCGCTTCATTCATTGTCATTCACTCTCTCTCTCTCTCTCTCTCTGAGGCGTGATGTAAACAGATGCTGTGTGGTCACTCAGGTTTTTCTAGTCTTACATCCTGGATTCTTAATATAGAAGTTAGTGTGAGTGTTATTGTCCACTCTGTGCCTCGTTTGAATGCATTTCTAGTCCTCATTGTGAGAAAAAGTACCTGAAAATCTGTTGTATTCTGACAGCTTAATGTCATACCTGTCACTCAGGCCCTTAATTATGCAAAATTTAAAGCCACAGGTGGGTTATATAAAAATTCACCCCGTTTTCGTACCAGGCTGTGAATATTATCATTATTTCTGCTGTAAATTTGGGCATTTTAATTTGGGAGTCTTTGCTTTTGTTGCCAGCCTCAAGTGGCCGTTTGAGGAACTGCAGTTTTTTGGCACTTCTGCCTTGGTGTCATTTTTAACCCTGGAAGCCGCCGCTTGGTTGCAAATCATGCCCGCGTCCCGTTCCGCAAATAATCGCCCGAGAATTACAGATAAATTTGTCCCATAAGGGCTCTCACATGTTCATGCATGAGTCGGAAGTGTGGTGTTTTCATTTGATTAGTTAAATTTGTCAAAATGAATGAAAGAGGAAATGATTTTCTTGTTGCGAGACACAGCTTGCTTGTTGCAGATATGGTGAGAGACGGCTTCCGGTTTTGAAAACGGGTTTTAGACCAAGGCGAAGAGTAATTTAATCCAGTGAGCCAGCTTGGCAGGACATCTGTAGACGTGCGGCAAAATTATAAGATGAGAGGACAGAATCTGTACACATGATGTGGCAGAAAACTAGAAGGGCTGCAGCTAACGATTATTTTCTCAATCAATTAGTTGTTAGGTTCATATTTTTGTTCTCCATGTCCCCAAGGTCCAGCAGGAGGGATGAGTGGGATCTAAAGGGAGAGATTTGAGGGGTGCGGTAGAAGTTTTTTGTTGTTGTTGTCTTTCTTTCTTTTCTTGTAATTGCTTGCCAATGCAGGACCGATCAACGAATGGACATTTTTGATCGGTGATCTATCACCTTGTATAATTATGATTAAACACAGAGAAAAAAAAAAAGATCACAAAAAGAAAATGGTGAAAAATGTTGATCAGCTTTTTCCAAAGTCCAGGATGACGTCCTCAAATGTCTTTTATTTTTTATATTAAAAAATGACCCAAAAACAATGAATTGATCTTCAAAATGGTTGGCAATCAATTAATAATTCTAATTCTAGTTCTAAGACATGAGAGAAATGTAAAAATACTTAATTTATAGTGTCATAATCTGAGTTATGTCAAGCTATTCTGCAGCGACATGATCCTCACTCGCCTCTGATCAGAAGGCGTTCGATCAATAGGGACTGAACAGAGGCCTTTGCCTGCTACCTGTGCTCTGGTGTGTCTGTCTGCTTCACCTCAAACACAAAGGATTGCACACAGATAGTGCTGTAACTTCCAGTATCTCAGATTAATGTTCTTCAGGCAGCGACAGGTTGCGCTGCTCCTGAAGGCAACATTTCAGTTTGAGCCCGCGACCTGCATGTAAGCCAGTTGAGTCCTTTGCTGTGTCTCTCTGTGGCTCCAGCAGGATGATTTATTTTAGTATTATGTGCAGCTGATGTTGCTGCCCTGCTTTCTGGTCTCTTTTTCTAAATAATAGTGTCTTGTAAAGCCTCTTTTGTCTGGGCATATATATAATTGTGCATGACTCAATTACAAGGAATCTAATCAAATCAAAACTGGCACCGGTGTAAATAGGTTGTGATGGTATTCATCTACAGTAACGCTATAAATCATTCAAAGAAAGCAGTTTTTGAATGTGTTTTACCAAGAATAACACAGAATTATTCCCTTTGTTGTCAGTGTGATTAGTTTTGAAGCCATCTCAGAGTGGGAGGAGGAGGTTGGTTTTGATCTTTTGGACTTTGTCTCCTCTTCTTGATTGGGTAATAAATCTAATAATGCAGAGTGCCTCGTAATGGAAAGTGCATGACTATCTTCGCTCGCTGCCTTTGAAGTTTAACTTGGGAAAGTTTGTGTGATGATGAATTAGATGAAATAAAGATAATGTGATGTGTCTAAAGGAGGTGGAGACCTTAATGAAGACCTTCTGCCTCTTACCGAAAAGTCCAAACCCACCGACTCCACCGTCAGAATCGCTGCTGCATTCCTCTCAGAAATCATACGTCTCCCGGAATATAGAAAAGTCAAAGTCACAAACAAATGAAATTAAGAGCAGGAAGATGTCGTTGTCAAAAACCTTCTGGATATAATAAAACATGTCAACTCTGAAGCTCCATTGCTCCAAAAATAGCACCCTGGTATAACTTACATAATATACCTAATTTATGTCACGTATGTAACCTACGTCACGTACATAACGTAACCTAACTGAAGCAAGTAACCATGACGTTTTCCTAAACCTAACCAAAGTGCGGCTATTTCACAACGATAACCACATATTTATTATTGTTACCATGATGATAAAGGTCACCTGACTGTTACCATGGCAACGAGGGTCACCCGATGATGATCGCCTGACATTTGCGCGTCAAAATGCGCTAAGATATTAAAGGTATAAAACTCACATCTATCGACTGAATAGCAAAAATGGATAAAAGCAGTTTTTGTTTTGTTTTTCCACAAAGTTTTTGTTGAGGTTGTTTTAGGCTTTTAAACTTTATGTCCAATGTTGTGAGATCAATTTGTTGTGCTGCTGAATTGTGTTGTGTTATATAATCACCCCTCATTGATATTAAAGTTAAACGCTCCTGGTCTTATTCAGGGACTTTTGGAGGCTTTTATCGTATCATACTGGCAGGAACAGGATGATCATTCATGAGACTTAAGTGAGGTCATCACAGAGGAAACAAGCCGTTTTTTGTTTTATTTCTCCAGAATCAATAGTTCATTGGTTTCTGGTTCATATCTCTAAATTGCTGCCACATGTTTTTTTTGTTTTTTTTTCAGTGATTTTGTAGAAGTGAAACAAAAAGGCACCTCAGTCTGGTTATGAGGTTGGGATAACAGCAGTCATTCCTGAAGTTATTTGTGATTTAAAGGAGATACATGTCATAAATTTACTGTAATAAGTTAGAGAATGATCATGACATGATCATCAGAAATCAAGGTAACATGCCGCATAACATAATTAGTTTGTACAACTTGATTTATCACGTTTTATAAAAAAGAAGCCAGTGAATTTGTGTGACACTTAACTGCCGGTTGCAATCACGAAAATAAAAAAATATTATATACCAGGACGAGCCTGGCGAAGGGCATCAACGGTAAAACTTTACATTAAGATACTATAATAAGCATTAGTTAATAGGTAATAAGACCTTGATAAGATGCTTATTAATGCATGGTTAACTGTTAACAGGATAAATTAACCTGAATAAGATAAATTAACCCTTAGATCCTGTATTGTTAGTAAGCGCATAATAAAGGATTAATTCACCTTAATAAGCGCTGTTCACAGTTTAGATCCAGTTCCCCCAAAAATCCATAGTTAACTGCTAATAAATGTGTAATAAAGAATGTAGAAAGCTGAATGAAGCAACAGCAAATACTTTAAAAAGGTTTAACGACATATGTGGTTCGTTAATTATTGAGTTAGTTAAACTCAATAAATGTGTTATTATGCACAATAATAATAATGTCTCATAAGTGCTTATAAATGTCTATTATTAACACTTGTATAGTCTTATTAATACATTAATGTCAATAAGCAAGCATATAAACTGTTACCCGGGAAACAAGAAAGTTGACTGAGGTCCCAGAAGGGGCGGGGCTTAGGAAGGGTCAGTTGTGACATAAGGCAGCACACACACACATATTTGCCAAGTTTGTATAATTGGCTGCAGGGGGGGTGTGTATGTCACAGCCCACCCTCCACCCCCTCTCTTCCTGTGATAAACACCGAGCAGACATGATGTGAGATAAACAATCACACATTCACAAGAGCAAACAGCTTCATCGAGCAGGAGGAAGAAGAGGAGGAGGAGGAGGAGGAGGAGGAGAGGCAGGCTGTATGAACGAGCTCTTAGTATGAAGCCCGCTCTGATGTGACGATGTCTCTTTTGGAGTTAATTCAAGAGGGCCAGGAGGTGTTGAGTCAACTGCTTCACAACTTGTCCATGTCTATCAGTCTGTTGACCCGACACGCACACAGCAGGAGCCGTGTCGGACCGTTCTGGAGGACAGGTCAGTCTTAGTTTTCTGCGTGCGCGCTGGCTGTAAAAGTTCAGGTGTATGTTTTGTGTGAATCCTCTCGCAGCATCTGGACGTCCATGTTCAAAGAGCGTCCCGGTCTGTTATTTAAATCAATCTGACAGGATGACAGGACAGGATTTCCTATGACTGCCGGGACATTCCCCCCCGCTGTGTTTCCCCCTCGTTATTCAGACATAATAGAAGAACATCACTGTTAGGTTTCCTGCTGATGCTACAGTACGTCTGCTGCTCTCCAGATCATATCGATGCTTGATATTTGAGGTATTTTGTGAAGCTATGACAAGGAGAAAAAAGCGTTAGTTTCCTCTGTCATAACCACAAAATATAACGTCAAAAATAGAATTATTTAAATAGAAATGTCCTCCTTATCTGGCTAACATACCACTCACTGCAACTTTGCCTGAGAAGATGTAAACACAGGGTTGTTTCATCTGATTTAACTGAGAATCCAACCCAGTGGCAGCCTTTAAAAATAACTACATGGTTTAAACATTGTAGGCTTAAATGTCTTAAATATTTTCAGGTCCAATTTAGGGATCTATTCCCGAAACAATCTACAGTCTAGGGTGAATGAATGGACCACTTAATGGCTTTGTAAATGTCAGGAAAATTAAAGGTGCAGTAAGTGATTCTGGAGAAGGGAAATTGATTGTTGAGTCTCATTTCCAGCTCATCAAATAACGACGCTTTCGGTCTGTGGCTCGCGCTGCACCGACCTGTGATTGGCCAAAGTTTCCCATCATGGGCTAGAAGTTATAGGCACAGTTTTCTCTCATCATCTGCATCATATAAGGTGCAAAAACTCAAATTTCCCATGTTACATGAAGACCACTCCCGAGTTTGCTCTTTAACTGATAATGCAGCTATTAATTGCCTGAATGTATGAGTGAAAATACCGGATTTATATAATTATTAACTGGACAATTCCTATTATTCTAAGCCAAAATAATCAGGGATTCAGTCTCCTAGTGGGAGCAACATAATCTGTGGTACCTAAACTACATTTTTGATCCATCTCCATCTTGATTTTGTGCAAAAAGCTTATTTTATTTTTGTCTACTGTAGTAGAGGATTATTTTAAACTACTTAAAATAGTTTTGAAAATTTATTGGAGGAAATGTGTAGGAACCCTGGTTGACGTGTGGTACATGTGTGTTGTCATTTTTCTAAATGGATTATGCCACAATAACTTTTAACTAAAATATAAAACATAAAGTAAAGAAATAAGTTTTTCTTGAGGCCAGCAGAGGCACCACTGTAGCTGTCATGTAGTTCCCTGAACGCAGCTCTCTTTGCCGTTTGACCTTAGTAACTGATTACCTGATATAGCCCTTGTGAGTGACTAATCGATAACTTACCTCATGTGTCAACACACCAGCAGCAGAAATGTCTGTTCACTCGTTGAGGACACAGATAAGACAGACAGTCAAACAGAAAGTCGAAGAAACTGATTAGAAGGAGAAGCAGACCTGTGGAGAGGTGTTTGCATTTATCATGTCAGCCAGTCTTTGCTGTGGCCGTCAGCCAGCAAAGAGGAAACCGAATCATAAATGCACGCAGACTTTCACGCAAGGTGAGTTCTGTTCCTCTGCTTCTAACCTGTTGAGTAGTCGAGACAAATAAAGGGGTCATTTTAGGTTTAAGCTGTTAAATCAGAAGCTGCATTTGATTGTCAAATACTCGCATTAGTCACGTGGCTCTTCAACAGCCTGATCAATATTTGTCCACATGAACGCGTCTCTCGCAGGGCCCCGGAACCGGACAGGTCAGAGGATTAATCTTTGTGGACATTAGATGGGAGGTTGATTTTCTGTTTGAGCTTTTCTATCCAAACAATTCAATCCCGTCAGGCTCATTAAGTGTTATAAAGACATCTGATGCAACAGCAACATGTCGCTGATTCATACGTGCGTTGACGCCGGAGTTAAAGCTGAGAACTGACATTTTAAAGCCGAAGCAAGCGAACAAACCATCTGATAAAACGGTTACCGCACAATACTGCCAGTATCAATGTTATCATCAGAATACAAGCAGCTGTTTGTGTAGTCGTGTTATTAACGCTGTAGATAAAAGTCTTTCCTCAGTCTTAAGGCAGGAAGTTGGAGACAAAGCAGCAACTTGCATCTGTGCCGCTGGAGTCAGAGACCACAACTTTATAACTTTGTTGACTGAAGTTGGTGAAACTGGATCATATTTTATGGAGTAAATATTTTCTGGATTCCCCGCTGATATCCTGCAGCTGCTCTGCCTCAACTCTCTGTGATTTACAGAGTTTCCTGATGGACAGATAGCTTTACTTGTTGCTAAATTAGCTGCTAACTGCTGCTACCTATAGCTTCCTTTAGATAGTTGCTTCAGTTAGCCATGCAGCTAGCAGTCCTTTGAGCTTTAAAGCTTGAAATAACCATCATTGTCTTAGCAGTCCAAAGCTAGCTAGAAGTAGCTGGGTATTGTGCACTTTCCCCGGTGCTCAAAGGTCAGCTACTAGACTTAGCTACTAATAGGACTTTTAGTTGCACGGCTAACTGAGCTAACTAGCTAATGGCAGCTTGTTAGTGGTACTTAAGCAACTTGTGAGGGTTTAAGTTCACACCATTAGCACAAGAGCTTTGGAGCACCAGGAAGAGGGGGTTTAATTAAGCTAATAAAGTTTTATTTAAACTTCAAAGCTAATAGAACAGCTAACTCAGCAGGTAACTGAGCTAACTAGCTAATTAGCAGTTATTTTATTTTATGATGTGTTCATATCCACGTAGACACCTGCTTTAGCCTATTAAGAAAAGTGACTCTGAAGACTCTTTCGGTGACGGCGTCTGTGGCAAAACTACAAGACTGCAAGTGATTATTTAAATCCAGAATGTGGATTATTTTTGAGACAAGGTGAGAACAAACTGTCGTCTCTTGCTCAGTCATTTATAGGTATGCAGATTTCCTCAGCAGGAGGGAGGGGCAGAGGAAAGAGGAGTGGTGTAATCACTCCAGAAACTTTGACAGGTGTGTGTGTGTGTCTGTGTGTGTGTAAGACACACAGTCAGACTGGGAGGGTTTTTGGAAACACAAATGACGAGATCAGGATGAGGCGGGCGAGACTCTTCTCTCTACCTGTCGAGATGAGGACAGTCAGGGAGGAAGAGGAGAGCGGACCGGGGGACGGGATGGAGGAATGCACGGGAAAACGGGAATGTGGAGGAAATCGGTTTGTGTGCATCTCGCTGGAGGAGATGGAGAGCTACTACAGATACAGCCAGTGCTGCCGACTGCTGCACAGTGAGTTTTGCGAGGACGTGTGTGTGTGAGTTCTGTGTGAGTTAAAACTCACGTTGAGTCAAAGCTGGGATGGAAGTCATGACTGTTTCCTTAACTTTGAAGTGCTGTGTATTCTGTGCTCACATGTGCAGCATTTAGATGCATTAGTTTAGCAGATGATTGCAAGTAATGTCAATAATCTGCAAATGCTGCTTCTTCTCTTAGTTGTGGTTGTTTGCCTCATGATGATCACATGTGATTTTCCCTTCGACCGGCCTCTGTTCTTTGAGATATTTGTGGTTTTTAATCTTTCTGAAGCAGAGTCGTGATACAAGGGAATTTCTGTATAAATTCCTGACTGATTATTTTATTTTATTTTGTTTTATTTAAATATTTGATCTCTTGGTCATGAGATGTGTTTTTCTTCTGTCTCTTAAATCCTGTTGTCCTGAAGAAAAAGTTTTTCCTCCTCTTGGAGTTGACAGAATCACGTACCATCAGTCCTGCACAGCTGTCAGTATCCCAGCTGTTTTTAGGGCTGTCCCAAGTGTCATTTTTTTAACATTCAAAGCTTCTATTGAGGTTTTCAAATTTTGCTCGCAGCCAATCACCGCAAAGAGTTCCTCAAAGAAGAACCTTTGTAGTTCTCCATGGGTATCAGTATAACTTTTAAGGGTGCTTGTATTGGTTCTGGTATAGTCATTTTTTAAATCCTTAATTTGATGTAGAAAAAGAAACTTAAACAGGCGCAACAACGTCTCTGGAAAAAGAAAAAAACGTTCAAACTTTAAAATTATGGGTCACAGAACTGATGGACACACGTCACCTTGAGAGAATCTGATTTATCATTGAAGGACAAGCTGAAAGATTTTGAGAAGATTTGGCGTTGAACGTTATGAACAAACTATTCAGCAGAAAGCATAAACCGAGCAGATCTCTGGGCTTGGCTGGTCATGTGGATAATGTATCCGTGGTTGACAGGAAGCTCTTTAAATATGATGTAAAGCTGCAAAAGCAAACATTCGGCCTGTGATAAATGTCTCCCGTGTCCCATCATACAGGAGGACAGTGAAGTACATGTGGGAAAAAGAGTAGCATACTACCACATCCTTATTTACTCAAGGTGGTGCAATAATAAGGTGCCATAATTATCTGACAGCCTGTGTGTGTGTGTGTGTGTGTGTGTGTGTGTGTGTGTGTGTGTTTCTGCATTAACAAAAGACTGCTGAGTATTTGTACACGCTGATCACGCAGACTCCCGTGTGTCTGTGTGCACGTGAGGACCGAGCAGCGTGCGCTTGAAGATTTTCAGATTTTTCGGCGGCTGTCATGTCTGTTCTTGACTGTTTCCTGTGGGCTTTGGTCTGTTTTTAGACATGATAGGTGTATTTTTAGTCCGAGCTATTCTCGAAAGGCGGTGTCACACAGACAGGTGCTGCGTTTCTGCTCTTGATCTTATTTTCCGCCTCACTGCTGCTATATCCGCTCATGTTCTCCATAACTTCTTGGTTTGATAGAGACGCGGATATAAACTTTTAATTTTAATGAGGTGAGATCCGTTTTTTTTAAGTACGTTCGAAATGATGAGTTGCATTAATGTCCTGTACAGAGCTCATTAAATGAAGTATGGATATGATATGGATTTTAACAGGTTAAGATGAACAGATTTGGCGTAAGACCAAAAGCACCATGGTGTTTTTTAATGGTCAGCTGTTGGCAGCTGTCTGTTCCTTCCTGTGTTGAACCATCGTGACAGATGATGGTCTTCCCCTTCATGTGTCAAAACTTCCTCTTTCATGAGATTTCACATGATTTTGGGACCTGTTTTCCATCATTTTAACTGTCTTTCCCATCATGCCGCTCTCTGTTTGACTCGTTTGACACTGCTGACTGAAAAGTCCCTGCCGGTCGTCAGCTGAGTTGTTAGTGTGAGTGACCCCGAGTCTTCCGCAGAGAAACACTCCTCTCCTTCAAGTTCATTGTCCTCGTCCTGACCAGAGAAAACGACCTCAAACTGTCTCCACTCATTAGAAACATAAAGTCTGTTTTATGTGTTTTTCTGGTGTTGCCAGAGTGCTGTAGGTTACAATAATCAAAGCATCAGACTTCATATCTAATAATTTAAAACTGTCATGATGCATTTAGGCTCAAGTTTTTCCTAATTATTGCAGTTTCAGGAGGTTAAATTAGTAAATGAGTAGCAGCAAGACCTTGAGCAGCGTGACAGTCTGGATTATCCGCGTGCATCTTAGCCGAACAGTTCATCTCACCTCCAAAACTCACTCAAACCACCAGAACACCTCATACACGTCTCAAAATAAGCTCCAAGGACCAAAACACTTGCAGAAAATTCTCACTTAGAAAGCACACGTTATCACTCAAAACACACTGACCTAAAAAACACTAACAACAGCCAACATCACATAAATAATGAACTTTTATCTTTTGAAGTTTGCATGATTTATCACATAAATCAGCACTAAAGTGTACAGAATATGAATGAATCTGAATTCAGCATTTTGCTTTATTTTTTCCATATAATCTCCTTTTAAAATTAAAGTTGAAACAAAAGAAAAAATGCCAGAAAATCCAGGGCTTCTAAAGTAAGTACAATTATTGCAATAATTCTTGGTCTTCTTCTCATTTGTCCTCCACACAGTCTTCTTCTCCCTGACACTAACGCTAGCAATCAGAAATAACTGTCATGTATCCTTCAGCACTGCTTTAAACAACATGTTATAATTAGCGTTTTATGCCTCATCAGGTAGTCAGCAATAGAGAGTTGCAAGGAAATGAGGAGAGAATTATTTGTTCTGTCTCCTCCTGTTATTGGCAGCACAGTTATGCAATAATAAGTTGATCACATCACAGTGCAGTAATCCTCAAACAAACACGACGTCTTTCCAGCCAACTTTATTGAAGGGTTGTGCCGGATGTGAGCCTTTGTTATTAATCAGCTGATGTCATCGGAGCATCCCGGTGAATTTGTTTTATTGGTTTTTTACCAGAACATGCGGGTGTCGACTGTCAGCGAGGTGCTCAGTCATCATCATTATCAGCTGGTTGAGGGTTGCATGTGGTAAAACAATAAAACAAACTCGTGACAGCTCTGTCACATGTGTAAAGCATGAGTTTGCATGTAGCTGTCGTGATTGGCTGTAATTTTTTGTGGGATGTTTGAGTTCCAGTCAGCTAGAGGCGATAGTTATTACATGTAGCTTACATATAAGCACACAGGGATCACTTCTACCCTGACAGCAATGGAAAATCCCTTCAAAAACTGGAGGGAAGTGTGTATCTGCTCACGGAGGAGAGGATGAGAGTCAGGTGCTTCACATAAGAATAATCAGACTCATCAAAACTTGGGAATATTTATAAAAGAAGAACTGAAGATGAAAAGTGAAACAGTAGAAATACACTAGATTTTAAGCCTAAGTCTGTAAGACTGTCCCTTTAAACTGAAAGAAAGAAGCCTGGTGGACATTTTTGCCAAAAGAGCTGCCGTGATTCAAACTGTCCGCTTGTTCACACCTGGTTTTGTCCTCCTACATTTCCTCCGCTGCTCGTTTCAGCCTGTGAGTCATTTCTCAATTGGTGTCTTCCTGTTTACGCTCCGGCCGGCCAATAGCGTTTGATCCTGCGGCGGAAGGAGTCAATACTGTTTGCCGACACGGACGCACGGGGGGGAAAGTCTCAAATAAATAATTCAAGCTGGGAGTTATTCTAGCTGGAGTCTGCGCCACATCCCTCACACACACACACAGGTCTCCTTTACATCCCGGAGACACACACGCTTGCAGTCTGCTCTGCATCCCACAGATGCTCGTTCACATGTTGGCGAGTATTTTTAAGTCAAAGTTGACTTTAGAAGCTTTGCACTGTGTCATGTTACACTGGATTTGGACTCTGTTAATGGGCAGGCATGCTGGTGGTTCTGGTAGTTATGTTTGAGGCCTATAATAAATGTTTTTACATGTATCAGAGAGACTGAGTGTCAGAGAAATTGTTTGATTTTTTTTATTAGAAAAGAAAAGACTTAAATTAACACTGACGTGATCATTGCAAAGGTGATAATATAGTTAAAAATGATAATTTGACTTGATTTGCTGATATTTAGTGCAGTGTGTGCAAACCTTGCAACCTACTAGGATGCAACACACCAGCAGAGGCCACTCTTCACTGTTGTTCATTTTAAAGCTTGTTATTTGCCACAAAATGTCATTTATCAGTCAGATTTATAAGGTCTAAGCTGGTTTAAACAGTTCTGGTTAATGCTGAAAACAAAACTCAACTAACTGATCTAAATATGGACCCTGTAAATCCCCGAACAGCATTATTATTATGAAGTACTGTGGAAGTAATTAACACAAAGGGTCAAATACACATAAAATGCCGCCTATAAAACTAAAAAAATCTGCATTATGTTCTGTAAAAAATGTGGGACAACATGCTGATATACAGAAAGATACAGAAGGGGAGTTAATGCCTTAAAAGAGCTGCTGTTGTAATAAAGTGTAATTATTAATATTCCAGAGTCATTCGGTTGCGCTGCGAGTGTTGAGGGTGGAGCTGTAAATCATCCAGCAGTGGGTGAAGCTGTTGGAGGATAAATGAGCAGGGACAGGAAATGATCCATTATAAACCCTCTGCCTTTTCCTGTCTCACAGCCAACGTGCTCTATCATCTACATCTGACGTTAAACACACGTACACACACGCGCTCGCTGTAACGGACCTGCATTCTTCCATTCAGACCTTTTTTAAAATCCTGTCCTGTCCCTGTAACCCGTCATGTATTGATAATCTCAGGCTAGACTGAGAGATTCATCTTTAATTTAGCCTTAATCTAATTCCTAATCTCACACATCTCTAATCTCAGCCTTTCTACAAGTTCTACGACAGAGACCCCGTGATGTTACAATGTTTGAGTCCACAGTTTAGTGAATGTTGACCCCTGATGATAAAAATGATTCCAGCCAGGATTAATCACGTGTCCTATTTTGATTTTATCTCAAAATCCCAGCTGTGATTGGATGGACTGACAGATCTGACTTCATTTAGATAGTTGTTGATGTGCACTTTATTCATGCAGGAGGTCACATAATCATCTTTGCAAGTTAATAAAATAACTCTGTTGAGACCACACAGACAGATTGAGTGAGGGGCTTTCTTTAGTGTGCATATATATGTGTGTGTGTGTGTGTGTGTCCGTGCATGTGAGCTTGGATTATCCCCTTTGTGCTGGTCAGCAGTGTCTGAACATGAGTCTGATCTTAAATCAGCCCCAGCCCCTCTCTCTGAGGTGTAACTCTTATAAAAAGTGAGGCAGATATATATTATAAGCAACTATATGTATATATAACATGACTTAAAGGGATAGTTCGGGTTATTTTACGTGGGGTTATGTAAGGTATTTAATCCACAGTCGGTGTTTTACCTACATAGATGGCGGTCAGCAGGCTCCCAGTTTGGAGAACAAGTAGTACTGGTACAGGAAGCTAAATGTGCACTAGATTTAGAATGTTTTCACACCTTTACCTTGCTGTCAAGCAGCCTTTTCTCATGGGAAAACGCCGTTATGTAAGTCAAATATCGCTCTTTCCAAACCAACTAAATACCCCTGCCTCAGTTAGTTAGTTTGTGCAGGACGAGATGATGCCAGGGGTTAGAAAGCAGGACTGTTCGCTTCATGAATCCCATAAAAGTCTCGATTTGTTCAGGCTAAAGACGCAGAATTAGGAATGTTTCGCTTTTTCTATATTCCTCTTGTATGTTTCAGTCTTTTTTTATTTTTATCGCCCGTTTTACAGGCTGGGAGTGTTGAGCTTTAGATGTGAGGAGTTACTGTCCTCCTTGTTCATGTGAAGCAGCTGAATGACAGTTTAAATGCGTGTGTGCTCCTCAGCAGGGCTGCGTTTTATGAATCGAGCTCCTGAGGGTCTGTTCACATTTTCACCAGTCCAACTTCTCACTGTCTGTGTGTGGCACACTGGGTCCCCCTGCTGTCCTCACTGCCTTTGTGAGTGTGTTAGTGTGTGTGTGTTTTGTGAGTGTGAGAAAAGCAGAGGAAAACAGCAAGAGAGAGGCCTCCGATCCCTCTGGCACAAACATGAGTCTTGTATTTGAATTGTGCACAGTAAACACATAAATCAGGTTTACTTTACGTTAGAAGGGCTCCAGTCTATTTGGAGACAATCGGACATTTGAGCCCTGCAGTGTGCAAGAAGATTATTTGTTTATTTTACTCGTTTTTAGCTCAGAACCCGCCCTTTTTTGGTGTGCATATGTGTGCATACGCCTATTTGTATTACTTTACATTAGCCTAATATTTATTCCACACTTTTGCCAGTTTGGTGCGTTCAAATGTCGGCCAAAATGTGGGATAATTGACACTCAAGATTTAGCTGCGAAACAGTCAGAGGACAAGCAAAGATGAACTTGACACAAGCAATGTGTTTCCACTAAAAAGGTTTTGAACATTATTCTAGGTAACTCTGTCATGTCTCTGCAAGGAGATTTTTTAATATGTCCATGTTTTTTGAAATGCATTGAGCCTAATTGCTAGAAAACGTTTTTGTTGGATTTGTTGGCTCTTCCTTAAAGGTAAAAAAAAGATCTTAACAACATTTTTTCAACCTTACATAACTCATTTTTCACCCAAAAGAGTAAAAGCAACCAGACTCCTTTGACAAACGCAGTAATTTTACCTCTCTGGTCTGCCTCGCTTAACTTTTAACCTTTAACTTTTAAAATACAGAGCAAGTCTAGACAGTACTCTTTATAAATAGACTTTATAAATTGTCGTCACTTATGCACAAAAACATGGGAAAATAGCGTCGCTTATTCGCTTATTTATTCTCACTTGTGCATTTATATTTTTCATTGCGTTAAAAGACAAGAATCAAAGAGAGACATCCAGCATAAATATATAAACAGACTTTTAAAATGGATTAGTATCGGCTGAGAGATCCTTTTCGTCTCAGCTGATTTAATCCATATTTCTTTCTGTCTGATGCACAAAACAAAGACATGTATTCATGCAGTAATCTAATATATCAACTAAATGTAATCAAACCGCCCTGGAGACAGACTTGGAATGATGATAATGACCAATAATCATCATCATGTATTATGTATTATGTCATTATGTCATGTTAAGTCGCTGTGGTTGTATATTTTTGTTGTTTCCCACATTCTGTCACTCCGGTGTGTCGTCTCTATCAGTGAAAACAGTGAAATGTGAAGCTGAGGGGGGGCGGATCATGTGAAACTCCGCCTGCTGGCTGGCACAAATGAGGAGGGGGGAGGTGTGTGTGTGAGTGAGTGAGTGTGTGTGTGTGTGTGGGCTGCGCTGTGCAGTGACAGCTCAGTTCAGTAAGCTGGCTGAAGCGGCTCCTCGGCTGTGGCGGAATGGACCGCCTGAACTTCCCCCGCGATGTCCTCTGACAGAATATGAGGAATATGTGTGTGAATGTGTGTTAGCAGTGTGTGTGTGTGTGAGTGTGTGTGCGTGTGTGTGTGTATCAAAGGTGGTGGTGAGGGGGGGATACATGTACCGGCAACACAATGGCTCTGAACCGAGTGTCTCAACTGTGCCACGATATCACCAGACTGTGGCTGCAACTCAAGATGATGACAGGTACAGTGTGTGTGTGTGTGTGTGTGAGTGACTGTCTGAGGAAGTGCGAGAGGACAACCAAGACTGTTGTTAATATTTGCTAATGTGTGTGTTTGGTGATTTTGTTTCTTGTGTGTGAATAAGTTTCATAAAGAGACTGTGAGAATTCTGCAGGTGCTTCCCTCTGTGTGTGTGTGTGTGTGTGTGTGTGTGTGTGTGTGTGTGTGTGTGTGTGTGTGTTTCTGTTTAA
>JAJHUR010112275.1:0-10507 GCA_027495735.1 Lutjanus campechanus | reverse complement strand
AATGAATTTGAACATATCCAAAGAGGTTAAATACCTGGGTTTCCCACCATTTGGTTAGACTAGCTCTGACTAGTCTGACAGGCATGAACTGATGAAGCTTCTTGGATAAGAGGCGAAACGTCTTCAGAAAAAGGCTTTTTGAACAAGTCCAGTTGCTTTCGATTTAATCTTGCTTTGGCTTACAATGACCTGGACGAATGAGAACATTCACGGACAGGTCTCATCAGTTAAGTCCTTTGCAAACTGAAGCAGAATCATAGACATGTTTTCCTATCAGAGTAATTGAGACAAAATCCTCCTCCATCTAAAACTGGCTGACCTTCCTCCTAACCTGGGTTTAACATGCATGAATACAGGTCCAAATTATAACTATAGGTTCATTATAGGATTATATAGGATTTATTTTGTAAGGAATAATGTAGTAGTAGTGAGCAGATCATTATAATGAAATAAATCTCCAGAGGGTAATGACCAGACGCCAAGCTGAGGGATCCTAAATGACCATAAATGTATTTATTTTACCATAATGACCGGCTCGCTATACATTATCCCACTTATGACACACACACAAAAAAAACTGATACAGCATATTGATTTAAAAATGATTTTATTATTCAGAAATAACAGACTGGCCTATAATAAATATTAATGGTGACTTCCAGCCCTCAGGATGATAAAATCTGTGTACAGCAACAATAAATGTATGTTCTGAATTTGTCCCATCAGAGAAACATGTGTTACTAACTATCTAGCCAAATTTGATTGATTAAAAAAATAAAAGGGTATAAAATTAGTAGTGCTGTCAATCGGTTAAAATATTTAATTGCGATGAATCGCATGACTGTCAGTCAATCGCGATGAATCGCAGATTAATCACACATTTTTACTTGTTCAAAATGTACCTTAAAGGGATGTTTTTCAAGTGTTTAAAGTATAATTCAAATGTAACTTTATTAAATCAAATACATTAGCCAAAAACAATCACAATTAAAGCTGCAAGCAGCGTTGAACGGGCCCTCGCACCCCTGCGCCACTCGGGGCCTGTTGCGGCTGCGACCATGCCACCAGAGGGCGACTGAATATTCACCCCCTTTTGGACACTGAAGAAGCAATGTGTTGTTACTTCCCCTCCCCACTAGGTAGCGCCATGACTATGACTCGTGAGTGTCATGCGGGTGTGTTCAGGACTGGACTTTTATCATACATGTGAAGATTGGAACAGATTTGACCATTAAATCCCATGTTATAGCAGTATCACGTTTCATGGCGAGACATCAAAAGTCGATGCCACGTCACGGCCACACTGTTCCAGGCTGACAAATTCATTTAATATCTTGGTCACACACTTGTCTAAATGGTACACCCCAGTTTTGAAGTCAATAGGATCATTTCTGGAGGGGGAGTTCATTAAAATATGATACGTGGGAAATGCCAAAAATGACAGCAAAATTCAAAATGGCCGACTTCCTGTTGGGTTTGGCCCATGTGTCCAAGAGGCTTTTTTGTGCGTGTGGGTGTGATACATGTGCATACCGATTTTCATGCATGTCGGCGAATCTTGCTATGGGGGGTGCTGCACTTTAAAGGGCGTGGCCAAGCCATACGGCCATGCTCATTGATGAAACTCATACAATATATTCAGGCCTGGACTTTTAACAAACATGTGAAGTTTCAGTCAGATTGGACTAAGTACACCAAAGTTAATGTCACTTTCTGTGTTTTGGCGAAACACTGACCTTCGCCGCACGGCGTTAATCGCACGTCAAAAAAATTAGTGGCGTTAAAAGGAATTTGCGTTAACGTGTTATTAATGCGTTAACTTTGACGGCCCTAAAAATTAGGTCTCAAAATCATGAAAAAAATTGCAGTTTTCTCTGCTCTTAGATGCTGGGGGGTGTCCACTCCTCTGTCTCATGTTTGAGAGTCGGTTTGCTTGTGGTGGGTGCATGAAATGAACCAGGTTACTTAAAAGAACCGTTCTTCTCACCACTTGTACAGCTAATGCACTCTAGCTCATATAGTTTTAGGGGACGTATGGCTGCAGTCACTCAATAAAAAAGATTTTACAGAACAAAAACTCAGTGCAAAAATAAAGTGCATCACTGTCCATACAAAAATAAAAGATTTACAGAATGAAAACTCTGTTCGTTGTTAGGGATCAGCGTTTGAATGTGTGTTGGGAGTACATTATATAGTTCAGCCCCGATCGCCCAGCTCGGCAACCACAGATGTTTATATCAGTAAAGTTGGCCAGATGACAGCTCGAAAAACCAGCGTGGTTTCACAGTGTTTTAATCTAGACGATAGAAATAATATTGAATGTAGACTGTGACAGAATAAGCTGATACATATATTCACTCGACTGGGGTAACGTGACCACATTAAGTACAAACATGGACTTAAATAACTTGATTGTTATTTTCCCCTTTTTGCATGCAAATTTAAAAAACTCCAATAGAAGGGTCTGATTGAATCATTATACTGGTCTCATTTTATGCATCAAAAGGTTGAATTTAACATTTAACAGTGATTTAGAGGAGAAATAAAAATATCGAGATATACAGTATATCGTGTATTGCGATATAGCCTAAAAATATCGAGATATTAGTTTTAGGCCATATCGTGCAGCCCTACTTTCTGTGTGTTTTCTTAGTGTTAGACTAGTTGACTAGTCTAAATTAAATTTTGCGTTTAATCGACAGGGAAATTAGTCGCCAGGAACATCTCTACTCCAGACTCCTTGCTGGCTGGCGGTGCAGCGTTAGCTGCAGCAGTCCTCGCATCCTCATACTCTCTCGTATCCTCAACGTCTCATATACTGTTGTTTTGATGGTGAAACTTTTAAGTGGCTAATAAGGTTGGATGTGTTTAGACTGGTAGACTTTTTACCCCCTCTCGGCACTTCGGCTGAACATTTATTGCATACTGCAATCGTGAAATGGTAAAAAAATGCCCACACTGGTGATGGCGGCGCCATGTTTATGTTTGAGGTTGTGCATCAATATGACGTTATGCGTGTGACAACAGCAGGCAGCAGCAGCACAGGGCAAACAAATGAACTGAAAATGAGTGCAATCAAGGCAATGTTGGCTATTTATAATTGGATGTAGTTATGGGCAAAAAATGTTATTATCAGACTTATCTGTGTGACGTCATTTTTTCCAATATCAGGCCAATAATTATCAGTACCGATAGTTATCGTGCATCCTTAGCACTAACACACCCCCATACCATCACAGCTGCCATCTTTTAGTTAGCTCTGGTAACAATCTGGATGATCCTTTTCCTCTTTAGCCCGGAGGACACGACGTCCATGATTTGTAAAAACAATCTGAAATGTGGGCTCGTCAGACCAATGATGTGGGTTTTTAATGCAGTTTTTAATGCAGTGCTGCCTGAGGGGTCAAAGGTCACAGACATTCAATGTTAGTTCAGCCTTGCCCCTTATTTGCAGAGATTTCTCTGGATTCTCTGAATCTTTTCATATTATGTATTGTAGAAGGTGTTGCGAAATGTCATTCTCAAATGCTTGGACTATTTGCCCAAGCAGTTTTTCACAACATAGAAACTAAGAAAAATAAATTCCAAAGAGGTGCTTATCCCCTGCAAACACATAGACGGCAGACTGCAGTCAAAACAGCACACAAAAGTACAGCTGTGAACCCAAGTCCTGCCTTAACAATGATGTACAGTTATTTTCCTGCAACTAGTTTTCTTTTAAATGGGTCAAATGTGGGTGGAAAATGTTTGTTGCTCCTACTTCAGACACAAGTTTTATGTATTTAAGTGGGTTATTTATTTACTTTCCCAGAATACATTTTGGGGAAGTTTTTGTTTTCAGTCAAAGAGTGTCTTGGAGTATTAACTGTAGATAGCTTGAAAGTGCACTCAGCCTTTTGTGCATGTGGAAAAGGGAAAGCGTTTTTTCTGGGCAAGAATAATAGTGATAGTGAAAGCCTATTTAAACCCTAGCTGCATACTGGATACTAATAATGCACCATGTTCCACTTCATTACATCCTGGTAAATTGAGATTGCAGCCAAGTCTTATTTCTCAGAAGAATCTCTTGGTCTTATGTCGTGTCAACAAAGTTAAAATAATACCACTTTTATACACAAAAACACCATATGCACTAATCTCAATTTTATGGTCAAACAAATTCCAGATTGTATCCTTTAAAGAAATGATGTGGCCATAGGCAGAATGGTCAAAATATTTACCCACAAATTGCAGTAATAAAGAGCTGTTAATGTGAGGGTTAATGTGATACAGTCTGCCTGCCCTGGCTGACAACACAAGTGCAGCTGTTTGCTTCAGTCACTGTGTGAAATAAGATTCTTCTCACTCTTGTATTACTGAATTCTTTAGCCCGATACCAGTTCACACCTGTTTTTTTTCCATGCACATTTACTAGGGAAATCACAATGAGTCAATACAAACTCTCAACACACACATACCCTATCCTTGGCCCCAGGGTCATCGCCTGATATCCAATCCCAGCCACCTTTCTGTGCCCTAAACAAGCTTTTCCAGTCTGTCAGCCTTATTCCATGGCAACCGGAGAAATAAAGGGCTGCAAAACAAAGACAAGAAGAAGAAAACATAACAAATATCCCCCCAGTGAATGCAACTAAATGCCTTTAGTTGTGTCAGAAACCCTATAGAGAGGTGATACCCACTCTGCAACCTCTGAATCTGATCCTTCAGACTAACTTTCAGCCCAAGGCCCTGAACGAGGTCATGACACCCAGATTTTTCTTCACAACTTAAACTTATCTGCTACATGAGCTTTCACTAGTTAAAGGGAAATTCCAGTTATTACAACTTAGGTCCTATTTTTGTGGCTTTAGCCAATGTTATTGGTTGGGATAGTATTTATAGAAATCTGGGAATATTGGCTAATCTTTTTTTCACACAACCTAAAATATGTCTCATTGTATGACTGTTTGTGTCTCTGACCTGTATTGTTGCTGCATTCTGAGTTCCCAGCAAATTACTTGATTGCTAAAACTATGAAAATACTGTAAGACTATAGATGACTCTGCTGAGCTCATGTTTTCATTTGCTCTGGCAGATACGTCTGACCCCCCCGCTTCCTTTAAGACAGAATTCCACCAGCCTTGGATTTTGTCGAGCAAACGTCAACCTTTTTTTTTTTTTTAATGGGATGTGTTCTATATGATGATGGACAGTCACCAGTCCAGATTTAAAGTCACAAGTCACATGTTTCGCTGCTCTCATTGGTTTGTAGGTCTGTCCAATTGTGTCTAGTCACCCAGTACCTCTAGCTCCCACAACTCAAATCAAACTCTTAAACTAGGCAGTGCTGATCAATTACTTAGTGTACTGTTTAGCGATCATATGAGAAAAATTGTGACAATGTGGTCACTGTTTTTTTATCCTGTCTGAAAACTAAGCACTAAGCACTGCTACGTCACACGTTTCCTGGCTCAGATTGGTTATGACATGTTTCATTCGTTGTAGGTCGATCCAGTTATGTCCAGAGGCATTTTGGTCTGTGTGCATCCATTATGCCCCTTGGAAATTGATGAACTGAGAGCAATGCTAGGCTAGCAGTAACCCAGAATTATCTTTAAATCATTTTTTCCTCTCTTATTTTTTGGTGCCAAGTTATAGACTTGCTGTAAATGTAACATTACAATGAAGTGGAGCCCAAAAAATCATTTCTTAGTTGGGGGCCACCTAGCAAGAGAACTATAGGGACATTTCTCTGGTTTCTTGCTCTGCAGTCAGATCCTGTTTTGTTTTTTTTTGTCACTGGTTTTGCACTGTTTGTATTTTTTAAAGAATTAAGGAGCACTTTAGAATTAAACTTGTGTTTTTAAGGGAATGATTTCAGAATCTGGGGCACTTTTTCAGGATAGTGCTCTCATGAACATTTTTTTTTCTTTCTGCAGTGAAAAAGCAACACATTCCTGCTGGATATCCTGATATCCTTTTTTTTTTTAGTTGTTATTGAGGGGTTTCCTCTTGGTAGAGACAGCAGATAAGTCCTCTGTCCAGTGATCTGTTAATGCAGAGTAACACCAGATAACCGATCACTTGAGAGTAAACAGCTTTGACCACATGAGCAAATCTGTTCTCCAGTACACCTACTTAGACTCTCTGCTCTTTGTGAGTCTTTCTGCCCAGGCTTTGTCAGCATGGTTTTAGCTTGTACCCAGTATTAGCATTTTGGACAAGCACTTTACCCTTTGTGTTCGTATGATCTCATAAATGGGTAATAAATTACACAGAAGGCTGGGGTTTAGTTGTTTGTATGAACTGTCATCCAGACAAGTCCAAAGGCAATACTGTGTATCTCCTCCAACTGGATCCAAACTAGCTGAGACTAAAGATTGCTTCATATGCATGGTTGAGACCCCAGGAATCAAATTTGGGTGATGTCTTTTCATGTTTTTAACTGTTGGACAGTCTCTTTTTCAAAAGCATTCATAATGTTGCACCACAAAAAGTGGTGATGGGTGTAGTTGAAAGAAAAGTTCAACCCTGCCAACTTTCTCTCCCAGAAAGATGTTAGAAGAGAGGGTTTCATAGATTTTTCAACAGTCCAACAAGCTCTTACTTTGAAGCAGTACTCCCCTTTTTCTTTACTACTGATCCCCCCCAACCCCTCAGGTCCCAGTTCCCAGCACCTCCTAAGCCTTATAATAAATCCAGTCTCGCCAATTGTAGTCCAGCTGTTGGGTACGGGTTGTGCCATGATCACAGACTGATGTGTGAGCTGATGTGAGCACAGGCTGGGGGCCGAGCACACCACTTCCACACACAAAGAACCACCCAGAAGCCCCTGAAGTGTCTAATCCTTTCCCACCATTGTCCACATATTCGTAAGACTACGAATGACAACCATCATTCATATGAGTCCAGTTTTTGTTGCTAGTGCTGCAGTCCAGAGTTGTGTTGACCGCTTTGGTTAGGTTTCCCCAGTAGTGCTGTTTGTGACTTAGAAAATGCTGGCCTCGTTCACCCACTGCTGTTTTTCAAACGGCCAGAGCCTTGTCTTGGTGTGACTCACAAAAGCAGCTTTGATAGCGGTCATCCCCTGCCAGACTCTGTTCTCTTTTTAACAGGTTTTTGACTAACCTCAGTGCCACTGTTGCCAGTGCCCAGACATCCAGACAATCCACAGTGAGGCCTGCAGCCTTGTTAAATCTACTCAGTTAACTCTCGGCTCTCTTTGTCTTGCCAAGTTGTACCTTCTTAGAGGAAGTCTCATGTATTAATCGACCTGTATCACTGTTCAAATTAACATCCTCAAATAGACAGTGAATCCATATAGATGAATTGTTTGGTTTAGGATTAGCCTGCTCATATCTTTTTCCAAATGGATGATTTCAACCAAACAGGAGCTTGTCACACTGGATCACCGCCCAAGATCACAGAAGGCTGCATTAAAACATTGAACATTGAAGTTATTTTCAGCACAATCCATGAATTATTTCTGCAGCTGTCCGACTTCTTCCTTTTTTCATCTCAGACAAAACATTTGCTGTTGTCTGCTTGTAGCTAACTCCTAAACACAGTCTTCTTCTACCAGACGGACGTGTCAGACTGAGCCTCTGCTTCTGTTGAGAGATATGTGTGAAAAAGTGAGAGGGTGAAATAAATCAATTGAAGAGCTTGATGTGCCAGCCGTAATGGCTCCAGCTTTGTCGAGTTTTGTCCTGCACCATCACTGCCTTCAATGGTGCAAAGTTAATGTGAAGAGGCATTTGGCAGATGGCTGCCTTCTCTTCCTGAAAGGAGGTGAATAGGGATATTTTGCCCCTTTCCTTTCTCTTCATGTGATCTCCCTGCAAGGCACCAGAACCACAGGAGGAAGCAAGGACACACAAGAGACTCAAACACTCACCATTAGGAAGTCCACTGAACTTTAGTTTTGGTTGGTGAACTCTTATTTGTCCCTCCACCCCATGCTATGGGCCTTGAACAGGACTAAGTTGTCTTTGGTCTTTCCTGTTTGGGAGTAGTTACTGAACGTGTTTCAGCTATAAAAAGTGCTGCAGGTCAATATTGCATAATGAGGAGATGACTTTCATAATTTCTGACTTGAGCTATCATACAGCTTTTGTTTTATCTTATAAAACCACACAATATGGGATCTAAGGTACTTGCTGAACCACCATCCAGCTTCAAACTGCAACCAACAAAGACTGATACACTGTCACATGTTAATTAATCGTTATTGTAACTTTAAAGTTATGTCTGAAAGAAACACAATGACCAGAGAAATTTGACCGTCAATGTAAATGTACAGAGAAGAAATGATTTGTACTGCTAATATTTTTTTTTAAACAGACTGGTGATATATCAAAAGCAGAACAAAGTAGCCAATAATTTTCTTGCAACTGTGGATCTCATTTAAACATTTTATTACCTGCTCAGAATACAAATAGTGAATGCAATAAAAGGTCGCAACTGACACTTAAAAGGATACTCCACTTTCCATGATAACCCACTCAATATGTATGTATCTTATCTTTGTATCTGTTAATTTTTAATGTCGCGGCTTGCAGACACTTGGATTACACCACACAAGCAGGATGGAGACATTTTGTGTTTGTTTTGTGTGCTTTTTTTAACGTTTTATCCGTGGTCACCATTCACTGCCATTGTACTGGATGAGGCTGCTACCCTGTTTCTCCTAAAACTCCAGGACTGTCTTGTGAACTGAAGATCTGCACCTATCATCACATCGGCATAATGGTGAGTACATATTAAGTGGGTTATCATGGAGAGTGGAGTATCACTTTAAAACAGCTTTAATCAGTTTTTTGGCCTCTTTGGGGTAGAACATCACAACAAGACAAACATCACATATACAGAGGTAGACCCTAATATTTTAAAGCACAGCCCCATAAATCTGGTGGCTGAAGTTGTCTTGTCCTATCCCACGAGTTGTGATGTTATGTTTCCTGAAGCCATTGTTTCAGAGGAAGAATGACTTCTGGGCTAGCTGAGGAAACTGGCAGCACACACCACAGTCCATTATGTCTCTTCTCTGTCTATTCTAGCCACTTAAACTGCTGCTTTCATTCACTCCTAAATTTTTGTTGCCTTTGCATTTTTTCATAATCCATCTTTTGTGTTTCTGGTTCCTTTTGTAAGGAATTATCATGAATCACGATGTATAGAACTGTAATATTGTGTTGGTGAAGGCTTGCAGTAAGGGAATAAAACTTGGTAGCAAAATGGGGGCCATCTACATGGAATATTTGGTGGCCATAGAGTAGCTTTTTGTAGCCATGGGCCATCGGTCTATGATTTATGTTAAACACTGATATTTTTGACATATTACCGACTTACATATATGGCTAACTTGTCAGCAAGCTATTGTCTAATAACAAACACATAGCACCATTATAATTTGGAGGCATGTTTCTGGCCACATGACAAATGTAAGTCCAATATTTGTTCTCCTTTTACCTCTGTTTTTGTCTCCACCAAATCTTCAGAAAAATAACTAACTACAATATACTGTATAATATGTTATAGTTAGTTATATAATAATATATAATATAATAACTAACTTTGTCTGTCTGTGATTTGGTGCTGGACAGTTAGGGTACAGTGGGTTTATCAGAGGTTTTTGCTGAAAAGCTGCCTGCTGTGGCTGTAAATGAGGCTGATGAGAGTGCTGAGACAGAAATAACCAGCAAACTGCAGTCATGAAAAACAAAGGAATGAGCCAAAAGAGGCTAAAAAGCTCTGTAGAGCTGAGTGGAACTCCAGAGTACTCCAGAGAATCCTGTGTTTTCATCAGTAAATGTAATCCATATCCCATTATGCATAATAAATTGATATGGTTCTAATATTAAAAAAAATGGATTACTGCATTTTTTTTGCACTGGCGTTGCTGGAAGAAGACAATACAATGTACAGATGAAAAATGACAAATTGTCAGTGACTGCCTCTGACACCTGTCTACATACTGACTCAGCCTTTCATATATTTTGACTAGAACAGTGCCAAACTGCAAAAACTACCAGTTAATGCTGGACACACGTGGACAAACACTGTTTAATGTCTGACTGACTGTCATTAGTGGAAGGCTGGTTATTGCAGGTGTCTGTAAGATGCCTCTTAATGGTACTGCTGATCCCAAGGCTTCTCACCTTGCACCTTGTTTCTCATCTACCACCACTAAAGGCAGCTTCTAGCAGGGCTTTTTAGTTTTACAACTTCATGGTCTCAATAAGCTATTGGTGAATAGCACCTACGTCACAGTCAGTGGGTTAATGGGACATGGACATGGGGCATTAGAGTTAAAATCCCACGGTCTTGTGTTGGTTAGTGTTATAGTGCTGATATGAAAAAGTGTGAAGTACCCCAGAGTAGCTCCTGGCTTTATTGTATCCCAGCTCCCAGCCTGTATGAGGCTGCCTGACTAATGACTGCTATTTGTTCAGATCTAATTAGGGCTGACGGGGAGGGATGGGAGCTCTTACACCTGGTAATATGAGAAAAAGAGCAGACAAGGTCA